>PVKP010010334.1:0-64980 GCA_004027715.1 Plecturocebus donacophilus
ATACTGTGATTTACAGGAAGCTGTGTATTTAAATCAGAATATCTCCTTAGGTGAAAACATATCACCCATCAAACAGATTTTATCAAGGGGCAGATTCTGTAGTAATGATGAGGTGACTGGTGGGAGAGATAAACCTGAGAAATGTCTGGCAGATCTATTGAAGTTGGACATTCATGAGGATTTCCTTCCAGCAATTCCTTCTAGAACATGCCCCAAAGGGAAAACTGCTCTACCAGTGTGCTAACTGTGAACCTCTGCAGCTTTGCACTGAAGTTTTTAAAAGAGCAGCACTAAATATGCTCAACTCCTCTTCATTCCCCAGGTCCTCAGAGGCAGCAGCATAGACCTCTCCTGTCGCAGATGGAAAATTTCTCCCAGGGACTCTGAAAGCCGTGACAAAACTGGAGACCTCTTGTTCCACTGCTTGGAGGTGAGGGAGGATGTCCTGGGGCTTTATTTAGGAATCTCAGACTTTTCACTGGGCCCCTTCTTTAGGTCTCCAGTGAGAATATGGTGACATTGCCTTGTCTTGCCAGGGACTCCTTGGTTTGCCTTTCATAATTCATGAGCCTGTTGGTGTTTGGTCTTCGAGAGAACCCTGGATCTGTGATCTGCGTTTTGAGTTGTATTCCAAGGTTACATCCCTTCCTCACTGTCTCATCTCCCATGACTGTAATTTGTTAGGGGTAATCTGACAAGTTTGCTTCTACACAGAGGCTTCTTGGCATAGCTCCAAAAGATGCTCAGAGAGGGCACACCCTTAAATGTAACGTGGTCAATGTGCTATTACGTTAATTACAACATTTATTATAGAGCTATTTACAAGGTAAGGTCCTGCAACATAAAACATGAAAGAAACATAATTACACCGAAATGGAAGGGAGACAGTAAGTTATCAAATACAAGGCACTAGATTAACAAGTTGGCTCTGAGAATAGGTTAGTGAGGCTTATCCATATGACACAGAGATGGAGCCTACCTCCTTGGGAGATGGCAAGTGTCTTGGAATCCGAGTGATCAATGCCACCATTTTAGTTCTTTATTTTCTATTTCAGCCATAAATACAAATACATATTTTTCCTCTAATGGGATGGAGCCTTCACATGGAATCATCGCAATTGTCAATCATTTGTATCTCTCCAATCAAGGGACATTTCTTGTGTTAGCAATTCTGATGATATCTTAGTACACAGAATAGATATCAATCTTGTTATCCTTCAATTGAAAGGAATTATACTGGCTGCACTGTATACAATTTCCCACAAACTGCAGTTTGTTTAGAACGTGAAGACTTTCGTTGCACCATTCACTCTCATTCATGTCTTCAAAACACTCAAGACGTTTTGATTTTATTCATCTAATTCACTCACAAAGGAACTGCTGTCCTCTTTAATGTTTAAGTTATTTTGTGTATGTCTCCAGTTTGGTATCTTTCTTCCTATTTTGATCCCATTCAGTCATTCATTCAAAGAACAACAACTCCACTCTTCAGTAGCTCAAGCCAAAAAAACCAGAGGTCATTTTTTTTTTTTTTTTTTAATATCTCACACCAAATTCATCAAGTGGTCCTCTTGAGTCTACCTTCAAAATATATTCTGAAGTGTATGGGAAAGTTACTTAATTTCCTATCTGTAATATTGGGATAATAGGGTTACACCTGCCCTCAAAGATCTTTTCAGAAGATTAAACGATATTGAAATACTGCAAGGTGGACAAAGGTGGTGCTTCATGCCTATAATCCCAGCACTTTGGGAGGCCGAGGTGGGCAGATCACTGGAGTCTGAGATCAGCCTGGGTAACATGGTGAAACCCCATCTTTACTAAAAAATACAAAAAATTAGCCAGGTATGGTGGTGCATGCCTGTAATCCCAGCTACTCGGGAGGCTGAGGTGGGAGAATCACTTGAACCCGGGAGTTGGAGGTTGCAATGAGCTGAGATCACACCACTGCACTCCAGCCTGGGTGACAGAGTGGAACCCTTTAAGAAAGAAAAAGAAAGAAAGAGAGAAAGAGGGAGGGAGGGAGGGAAGGAGAAGGAGAGAAAGAGAGAGACAGAGAGAAAGGCGGTGAGATAGAGACAGGAAGGAAAGAAAGAGAGAAAGAGAAAGAAAAGAAAAGAGAGAGAGGGAGGGAGGAAGGAGACTGCAAGGTATTAGGTAAATGCTCATTAAGTGTTAATATCTATTCTATCTCCATAATTTGGTGCTAGAACATGGCAACTAAAACTATATGATATGTGTCCTACTTTTGTAGAATGCTGAAAAATTCAGAGATGTGACAACAAAGAGCTGTTAATATAACATCAGCTGATGAAAGAAAGATTAGTTGGTAAAGAACATGAAGACAAATGCAATGCCATTCTAAAGCTTGGAAAACATGAGAAATTACTCAAGAGAAGTATATAAACAGTCTTAAAAAGAAAAATGAACAAATTGTTTAAAAATAATGTCAGCCAGGTATTTACAGGCCCTAGCTAGGGGCATTCATAGAAAAGCCAAACAATTTATGAATATTAGTAGACTATTATTATTTAAGAGTATGCCTAAACTCTGAGTACCTCTCATCACCTGAGTTTATGAATTATTCTTGGAAAATTCTACTTCTCTACATTTTCTGAATTTGCTATAGAGAATGCATGTAACCTCTACAATAAAAAAAGTATTATTAAGAAGATTTGCTTTAATGAAGAAGTAATGGAAACTATATTCTTAGCTAACACACATTCTAATAAAATAAAGCTTCATTTTCAATCAAATTTGCATTTATTAAGGTATGACATTTTCAAAGGTTAAAAGTTGAGCCAGTTGCTACCCAAGAAAATAAGAATCAAATTTAAATTTATTTGTAATTTGAAGGTAAGTAGAAAATATCAGCCTTTAGAAATTAGTAAGTTTTACTTATTTTTTTAAATGAAACTTATCCTTACACAGACACAATGTTGTATAGGTTTCTGGGGCGGGGGGCTACTTTTATACAGTGTTTAGTTGTTTGGTTTCGGCTTGTACGTTGTATTATTAAAATGTTTATAAAAGTTTGGGGTCTATAAAACTAATAAAAATTATCCTCAGTGTGGCTTTTCCCATAGATTTGCCTTTGAAGTACAGTGTTGTGGTTTAGGTAGTTTCAAAGCTATATTTATTCTATCATTTTAAAATGTAAAAGTTAATAACTTAATGGTAGCAACTTGGGCTATAATTTTCATTGTGAAACTGTTCTTTCTCTCGACATCGCAATCCAGTGTAGTCAAGGTTTGAAAATTAGGCCACAGAAAAAGGGCAGGTATGCTCAGATTCTTTTTTTTTTTCCCAAGATACTATTTATCGCAAATGATTTTCATTCTCTTTAGAGCTCTCATCGGGCGTATTGACAGCTCAAACTTGTTGGGAAATATCCTGATGAAGTGACATCAATCCTATGTATATACTACATTGGATGCTGGCAGCTGTGTAAGGATGAGAGGAGAAATATTAATTCTCCAAGTTGTTCCTTTAAATACACTCATTGAGCACCTACTCTGTGCCAGGGGCTGTGCTGGTTGTTTCTACCCACATCACATCATTTATTACCTATAGTCCCATTGGGAGTGAAGAGTGAAGGCCGCCATATTCCACAGAAGGGCAGTGGAAAGAGCAATGCAGGACTTGAACCCCAGTCTTCGAATTCTCAGGCTGCTCCACACCACTCAAAAGTCTGAAGAAAAATTAGTTGAGAAACAGGAGACAGCGAGACCAAAGTAGAAATCACACTCCAACAAAATATGCAGCAGAACGGTGTATGCTGATGATGTGAAGACAGCAAAGCAAAATAAACTGAGGTCTTACAGGCTTTGCTGTAGGGACACTGGTGTGTTAGGCCATTAAACTGCTCGGCTCTTAGCTCTCTTGGTTATGGACAGGGCAACTAGAAGAAAGAACCAGAGAACAGAGCACTCTTCTGTGGACAGCGGGCCACTGCCATCACGGGCCCCCTGCTGAGAAGAGGAGCCTCTTGCAGCCCCACAGGTGGGAGGGATGGGGGAATCCCTGGCCTCAGTGGCCCAGCTGGCTGGGTAGGATCATGTGCAGGATCAGGCTGTAGGGAGCAGATATTTGAAGCCCAAACTTTGAATGTGAGGACAAATTTGGTTTTTGGTGATGTTGTTCTTTTCCAACAAGAATCTTGGTGCTGCCAGTAGGCGTTTTCTTGGCTAAACTGTGAACAGCAGAAAATGGCTTTTAATTCAGTTATTTATTTATGAGACGGGGTCTTGCTCTATCACCCTGACTGGAGAGTAGTGGCACCATCATAGCTCACTCACTGCAGCCTCAGTCTCCCAGGCTCAAGCAACCCTCCTGCCCCAGCCTCCTGAGTAGCTGGGACTATAGGCACATGCCATCATGCTTGGCGACATTTTTATTTTTTTTATGGACACGGTGTCTCACTTTGTTGCCCAGGCTGATCTCCAACTCCTGGCTCAGGGGATCCTCCTCCCTTGGCCTCCCAAAATATTGGGATTACAAGTGTAAGCCATTGTGCCCAGTTAATTCAGTCACCGACTGAAAGAAAGATCCTAATGAGGCTCATCACTGTGTCTATTGTGAGACTACTGCTGGGGACAGTGTCCATCATCCTGCACAGAAAACAATATCCCTACGTAGAATTTCTCCCCATAGTCTTACTATCAGAAAGAGTTGATTGGGTTTTACCATGGATGCTGTGAATCATGTATTAATAACTGGGCAGGGTTCCCATTTCATATTGGAACTGAAAGACTTGAGGAATCTTTAGCTCCCACATTAAGAAGGACACAGAACTTTAAATGTTTTTATATTAGCCTCATTCCTAACTTCTGTTTTTTTTTCTATTAATCATCAAAATACCTTTGCTTTTATTTTGTTGTATTTTTGGAATCTCCTTAAGTTGCCTAGGCTCCCTTTGTAAATAGGACAGGATATAAGTGCACACGTGTAGCTGTCCATGCAAATGTGCTGATGGTCAGAGGAGGTGCATGGAGGTGAGTGAGGTTGATCCCAGGGTCCACCCTCTCCTTGCTAGTGTTTCTCCTGAACTGCCTTCTACAGGAGGCCGGGGCACTTTCACTTCCCTTCCAACCCCTCAGAGGAAGCCATCAAGCTGATGATCAAGTGAGATAGTCACATCCCATAGCATCACAGCATTGAATTTGGAGGCCACTGGTGGTGGAGGGGGGGTGCTGAAATCACAGAGTGGGTACAAGGGGCATCCTTCTTTGCTGTCACTGATCTGGTTGACTCTTGGCTCTGCCACCTCTCACGAGTGTGTCCCTGGAGAAGTTCTCCAACCTCTAGTAGTTGCAGCATCTTCATCTCTAAAAGAGACAAGAGGCCAGGCACAGTGACCCATGCCTATAATCCCAGCACTGTAGGAAGCAGAGGCAGGAGCACAGCTTGAGCCCAGGAGTTCCAGACCAGCCTGGGCAACATGACAAAACCTCATCTCTACCAAAAAACACAAAAAGTTAGTTAGGCATGGTAACGCACACCTGTAGTCCCAGCGATTTGGGAAGCTGAGGCAGGCAGATCACCTGAGCCCAAAAGGTGATCTCAGTTCACTGAGACTGCAGCACTGCACTCCTGCCTAGGTGACCCTGTCTCAAAAGAAAAGAAAGAAACAAAAATAGTTCCCTACATCATAGGGTTGAGATAAATGAGATCATATTTATAAAATAGCCACCCAGTGTCTGGTTCATAGAAAGTAATATGCATATGTTAACATTATCATCATCATATCATTACAGATAAGAAAAATTGACTTGTAGTTTAAGCAACTTCATTTTATTTTATTTTCTTATTTTTTTGAGTCAGAGTCTCGCTTTGTCACCCAGGCTGGAGTGCACTGGCGTGATCTTGGCTCACTGCAACCCCCACTTGCCGGGTCTCAGCAATTCTTCTGCCTCAGCCTCCCAAGTAGCTGGGACTACAGGTGTACACCACCACGCCTGGTTAATTTTTCTATTTTTTTGTAGAGACAGGGTTTTTCCATGTAAGCCAGGCTGGTTTTGAACTCCTGATCTCAAGTGATCCACCCTCCCCGGCTTCCCAAAGTTCTGGGGTTATAGGCATGAGCCACTGCACCCAGCAGGCGGCGACTTCACCTTATATGTGTATGTGTATACACACGTGCGTGCACACACACACACACACACACACACACACACACACAGAACATCTGCTAAGCTGTCTATTACAACAGGAAGACCCACCCCTGTCCTCCAGGGTCTCCCAGTGATGGAAATATCTATGGAACAGGAGCATTGCTATGGAACTATGAACAAGCGTGCTGGCAAAATAGCGAAGGCAGCCAGTCTAGGGTACCAGAGCCAGCACAAGCAGCTGAGTCAGAAACAGAGAAAGACCCGGCTTCCCTTTTCAGATAAAAATTTTAAAATGTAGCCACTGATAAATCTTTGGGACTTGTAAAAAGAAAACAGGCTAAGTGGACTCTCCTACTTCCTGCTTCTATGCAAGGCCTGGCCCAAGTGAGACAGGAGCCATCTTCCTCCAGCAAGCTCTGCCAGTGTCTTTCACACTGAACCCCACAGATGGACGTGGTGTCGCAGCCACATGGAGACCTCAAGGCAGCTGTCCTGGTTGTCCTCCTCTGTCTTCCTGGGAGGAGCCTCCAACAGAGGCCTGGTTCTCTGAGGGCTCTATCATGAACCCCTGTAGTTCTCCGAGGAGGGAAAGCAACTGAAATGCATTTTCAGTTAGCAAAATGAGAAAGTACCTCTTTGGATCAGGGGCACATCTTCCAGAACTTTCTCCCTATGCATCCTGCCATGCAACTCTCCTCTTCCCTCACGTGTCCCCAGTTCCTCCTACCTCTCACACACTATACGATTACTGTGCAATGTTTCATCCTTGTAAGACCTTGCTCCCTCCATTCCATTAAAACGAGTTAACCACTTTCTTTTTCTTTTTTGAGATGGAGGCTGGAGTGCAGTGGCACTATCTCGGCTCACTGCAAGCTCCGCCTCCCGGTGGAAACGATTCTCCCACCTCAGCCTCCTGAGTAGCTGAGACTACAGATGTGCACCACCATGCCTGGCTAATTTTTGTATTTTTAGTAAAGACAGGATTTCACCATGTTGGCCAGGCTAGTCTCAAACTCCTGACCTCAGGCGATCCACCTGCCTCAGCCTCCCAAAGTGCTGGGATTACAGGCATGAGCCACCACGCCTGGCCAAGTTAACTAATTTCCAACAAGCTCAAGAAATTCCTTCTGTTGCTAACAGTCTAAATCCTAAGTACATATTTTTCTATTTTATGGCGATGAGAAATAGAGAACAGTTTGTCATTTTCTTTCACTGAAGAGTTCTTTGAATACGGCCACATTTATTTTAACAAGATTTGTTGGTCCTTGGAGTTCTTTGAAGGAAAAGTTACTACTTAACACAAGATATTGTAAATGTACTTACAAATACAGACTGGTTTGAAATATCTGATGAGTCTGTGTTTTAGACAACATTTTTACCTCCCTCCTTACCCTAGAAGAAACAGTCACACACTCATGTCATACTTAGAGGAAAACCAATGACTTAAAAGTCATTAGAAGAAAGGTAATTAAGAGTGTTATTATGTATACATGGTTATAAAACAGTATTTGCTTTGGTGACTCATAATAACACTGGTCACTTGACCTGAAACCAATGAAATATTATGTAATGGGGAAACAATTCATCTTAGTTTTTATGTGCACAATCTCATTGCCTGGAGTTTCTTCTTGTTAAAGTTCTTTACACCTTTTAAATAGTTTGTGTTTCATCTTTACAAATTAATAGTTAAAATAATTATTTCCATCACAAACTTAACCTGGCTTTACTGAACAGTTCTATGCAACATTAGCCATCATAATTAAGACAAAATAGAATAATATAAGAAGAAATATGTAGGCATAAGTACATTTTCTGAGATTTTTGAACTATGTTAAACTTGCAAAATTAATTTGTATTAGAATATTTTTCTTCTCTTTTCCTCGGGTGTTGTTTGAACAACTCTCAATTCTGTTAGATTTTATTCTATTGAACTCAAGTTAGTTTCCACCATTTATCAGAAATAATTGAATTTTGTGGTTCTAGGCCTTCGTAATAATGATGTGGGAACTGAGGCTAGATTTGCTTAAAGACTAGAAACTAGATCCTCCTCTAACAATTGGTTGCATAGAATTAAAACTCTTAACTGTGGTTTATTAAATGTTTTTAAAAATCTGTATCATGAATTTGCTGTAAAATGCTAGTTGATAGGAAAGATCAAAGTAATATACTTAGCAACAACTTGAGAAAAGACACACTGCTTCTGCATTCTAATGTGTTTTTTTGAGAATACTATTGCAATACAATTTTGGGTGATTTACTATAACTGGTAGCTAATAATTGATCAAAGTGAACTTTTATAGACTGATACTTATTTTTTATATTTACAAAATGTGATTTACTTAAATGTTGATTATGACCTTGGGTTTCAGCCCTGAATTTTGTTGTCCAAAAAACTGATGTCTGATATGGAATACTTTCACTCGTTCAGCCACAACTTACTGAGAGGGTAGACAAAACAAATTGTTCTAGAATCTCGCTAAGTGTGATGGAGCACATTTCTGTAGTCAAAGGAAAAGGAAAAGTTAGGTAATTTTTCCAAGCAATTTAAGCAAAAGTGATTTGGATCACGCAGAAAGAGGGCACAAGAGAGAAAAGCTGAGTGCTGAGAGAAGGTAAAGTAATCCCAGTGATTTATTCCACTCTTCGTGGTGCTTTAGCTTTGGAAGCCTGGCTCTAATATGGCAAATGGGCAGCATGTTAAATATCCTTTTGGACTCTAGGTCCGATGTGGTTTCCATCAAATTCCACAGCCTTCAGGGAAGGCCTATTCATTTAGGGGATTCAACCAATCTATTTAGTGGGCACCATTATCAAAGCACATTCATTCCAGATTCATGAGCAGGAGATATTCAGTCAATATTTGCTCAGGGTTCTTTCAGTTATACTGTGAGAACTAGATACTGGAAATTCTTTAGGCCATACACAGTTTATCTTAGGCCGTTTTCATAGCAGTTCTTACCATCTGCCTCTTTATTAACATAGGCCCCACGAAGGCAAGGACATTCTGACCTGATGAGCGTATTGATGGTGGATGAATACCCACCATTCAGTCCTTGCAGCAGCAAGGGGAAGCGTCCTCTTCGGGACACATATTGTGCAATGTGGCTCGTACATGTCTTTAGGCTGGACACCCAGTGATATGGTTTGCTGTGTCCCCAGCTAATCTCATCTTGAATTGTAGCTCCTATAGTTCCCACATGTCATGGGAGGGACCTGGTGGGAGGTAATTGAATTATGGGTGCGGGTCTTTCCCATTCTGTTCTCATGATAACGACTAACTCTCATGAGATCTGATGGTTTTATAAAGGGAGTTCCCCTGCATGAACTCTCTTGCCTGCTGCCACGTAAGACGTAACTTTGCTCCTCCTTCACCTTCTACTATGATTGTGGGGCCTCCCCAGCTATGTGGAACTGTGAGTCCATTAAACCTCTTTCCTTTATAAATTACCCAGTTTTGGTTATGTCTTTATTAGCAGCATGAGAACTGACTAATACACCCATCTTGAACTATTGCCTCAGGGCCATGAGTCTATGATGTCAGCTCTTTGCTCAATCACCTGGACGCATGTTCCCTTATTAATGGTTGTAATGTGTTACTATGTTTCCCCCATCAGTCATACCATGCTAATGACAGTGACTTAATTCAAGGTGACATTGAGAAGCCACTCGGAGCTGGTTCCTCTCTCCACTGAGTACACTGAATCATCATTATTCTTTTGCACAACTGCCTTTGCCATCTGAATTGACAGCCCCAGAAAAGAACACTACTTTTTTATATTTTAGTCATATGTGGAAACCTCTAACACAGCTCTTGGCCCATCAGAGAATAATCTTAAGAAACCACTTACTGAAAAATGGCGATTGTCCCTGGCACTCACATTCACTCTCAATTGAGGCTGCAGTACTCCAGGGACACAATAGAACTCTTGTTTCCAGATAAGGCAACTGAGACTCAGAGGGTTTAAGTAACTTGCCCAGGGTCAAGTAAATGCAGGAGCTGGAGTTAAAACCCAGATCTGTTCAACTGCAAAGCTCCTTGCTTTTCCACTGCATGGTGCGGCACCCCCTCATAACAAATGCCTCCCTACCAAGTGTTTTTAAGACATGGTACATTCTAGACACTTAAGGAACAAAATAAAGTTACAGTGTGGTATCCTCAGAGAGCCTGTATCTTGGCCATCCTGGACATGCAATGTGATTGGACACTTAAGATATGAGTCAGTACTTACTACAGTATAAGAACTTAATAAATATTAAACTGCAGAATGAAATCCTTGTTCACTATTGAAGAAAGCAGTTGTGTCAGGAACCTGAGCATTATCAGGACTACCTGGATAGGAATAATATTTTGATAAGTCAGCTGCAGGCCATGGTTGAAGTAGAACTCAAACCCAGGACCACTGCAGGAAGAGCCTAAGCTTACTGGCTTTGTGCTACTATTATCAAACCCCATGGGATTTCTTAATTACCACTGCTGAATAGGTATCATGACGGTGATTATGCAATATAGTGAGAATGTCATCCTGAGTTTATGATTCTGCAAGTCCAGTGGCTTAAGGCTCACCATAAATTAGCTTCATAGAATCTGTGTAGAGAAATCAAATACTGAATATTTACCTGCTGCTTTGCAAATAAGACTTCTTCAAGGAAGAAAACAAACCTTAAAAATAGATGCATATCCAACTTTAAGGCTTCAATGAATACAAAAATTCAATAAATACAAAAATCAAGGACAAACTTGTACCTGGATACTGACTTGATTTTTCTTTCTTTTAGAGAAGCAGAATTTCTTTAATGAATTTTTAATTTTAGGCTAATTCTAGATTTACAGAAAAGTTGCAGAAATAGTACAGAGAATTCCCATCTACTCCTCATCCAGCTTCCCCTACGTATTACATTTCTATGGTTCATTTATCATAACTATGGAAAAACTACGCACCTGGTAGCAAATATCTTTCAAAAGAGACATTGTGTATCCAGGAGCAGTGATTAATATCCTCAGGCAGAGAGTCTTGTAGGGAGTGTAACTGCAAAGCAGAGAGAAAATAGTTCAAAATCGACATAGGAGTGTGGCTGAGAAGTAGAGAAAACTGGCAGTAAAAGCCACAAAGCAAACAAGTCAAGAATAAGCATAATGCAAGTCAATTGAATATCAATATGGAAAAATAGAAACTTCACCCCTACTTCACACCTTACACACACAATTAGATTCCAGTTGATTTTGGATAAAATGGGAAAATTAAAGCAATAATGCTGTTAGAAGATAACATAGAAAAATATGTTACTTTTGGAGAGAGATGTTTCTTAAATGGAATGTAAAGGAAAAGAATAACCTGGACTTTATTAATATTAAGAACTATTGTTTATCTGAAGGCACCATTCTAAGAATGGAGAGAAAATATTTGCAATCAATATAATTGACAAAAGACTTATATTCAGGATATATTTAGAGCTCTTGCAAATCCATAAGAAAAAAGACAACACATTTTTTTTTGATGGGCAAAAGACTTGAATAAGCACTTCACAAAATTAAGAAAACCAAATTACAAGTAAATATGTAAGGTGCTCAACCTCATCATTCATCAGGGAAATACAAATTCAAACCACAATGTGAAACTTAGCAATGACAAATTGTTTTCAATTTGTGACAGATGGTTTTCAAACTGAGAATTCTGAATGTGGAGCAACTGAAGCTCTCATACACTTCTCGAGGAAAAGTAAGCTGGTTTACCACTTTAGAAAATGGTTGGAACATATCTATTAGACCAACTAAAGTTGGTCATATATATAATCTATCATGATATATATATATATATATTTATATTTATATATAGATTATATTTGTATATATATATTTTTGTGTACATGGATAAATATTTCCATTGGGTATATTCCTCAGAATAGAATTGCTATATATCATTATATATAATCAGCAATTCTATTCTGAGGAATATACCCAATGGAAATATTTATCCATGTACACAAAAATAATGTCTAGAATGTCCATAACAACACTATGCAAAAAGTTGAAAATAACCTAAAGTTGGAAATAACCCAAATGTACATCAATAGTAAAATGGATAAACTGTAGTTTATTAGTGTAATAAGCTAATGAAAATAAACCACAGCTGCATATCACAATATAAATGTATCTCACAAATGTAGTGCTGAGATAAATAAGCCTAGCAACAAAAAAAGAGTATATATCATATGATTCCATTTATATTAGTTCAAAAACATGCAAAACCAACTTAGGCTAGTAGATGTCAGAATGGCAGGGTAATGACTAAGAGGGGGCATGAGGGAGACTCTGAGATTGTAGTAACGTTCAATTGTTTTAATTTAGTGGTTACATGGGTGTTTCCATTTTATAAAACTTCACCAAGCTGGACACATATGATTTGTGTACTTTTCTGTAGAACCTGAATGCTAGAGTCAAAATATGACACTCATTGTGGTTAAACCTTAAACTGAAAGTTTTTAAAACTCAACCTAGGTTTTTCTGGATTGATACAGAAAGCATAATTTTACAGTTATACCCTTTAATAACAGAATAAAGAAGATAAACAATGGTTCACAGATCTCTTTATTGGGAAACATGTAGGCTCTAAAAACCTGGCACAGCCAACTCTGATGAACGACTCTGCAGTTCTGTCTAGTAGACTTGAGAGAAGCAAAGCAGATGACCTCTTGGCTGAGACAGCTCTCACTCACCTGAGCCCAACAGATCTCAGTGACTCCCATTTCTGGCACTGTATCACTTGCTTAGGGAATAAAATCTGGCTCTTGGGTTACAAAATAAAAAAGCTGAGGGGAATTCATGAGGCAGAGGGAATACCAAAGACTCAGAAAAGATAGTCACCCTGGACTCAGGGACAAAGAGAAGTGAGTCACAAGGACAGTAGTTTCCTATTGTTACCCTTAGCTAGAGCTAATCTTGTCTCCTGAACTATCTGTTCCTCGGGCTTCTTTTGTTGCTGTTGTTGTTTGTTTGTTTTTACAGGCAGTGCCTATCACCACAGTGACCTCAGAACATTATTTTCTGAAATTTTAGAGAGCCTCACTAAAACAGAAAGTGATTATAGTTAGAATGAGAAAGAGCCTTCTGAATCACATTCTATGAAGAATGAGTCTAGAAACCTGTCATTTAAACCATCATCCTGGTTACCATAGCTCTAATCAACTTTCCCTCCTAAATAATCTGAAAAAGTTTTATTTCTTGGAAAGTCATAGGATTCTAAAAGGGACTTAGATTATCCATTTCTTCATTGTTAAAAATAATGCTCCAATAAACAGTATTGAACATTACCTTTAATTAACCTTGATTATTTTCTTAGGACAGATTCTTAAATGAGATACCAGTGCAAAAGGGATGACCATTTGCTTTATTAAAGGTTTAAAAATAAGTATTATTTCTAGATTTTTCTATTTTAAAAAGTTGAACTAATTCATAGATATATGAGTATTTAATAAGTGTTCCCACTTCACAGGATCTTCACCAACAATGAGTGATAACATTTTAAATCTTTGCTTATTTGATACCTGAAATAATGGCCTATGATTTAAATTTGAATTTGATTATGAGTTAGGTCAAACACTTTAAGAAACATTTTTGATGTTATTTAAGAAAATGATTGGAGCATCAATATATGATATTCTCATAAGAATTGATAACCTAACAAGGATAAAATGGAAGGAGAGACTCATTTCTGCAACATTTGTAATTCCAGAGAGAAGACAAGATGACTTTATTCATCTTGCCTGGACAATGACCTCCGGCATCTCTTAGATGGCATTGCAATGAGTCTTTTAAATATTTCACTGGAAATCTTTTTGAGTGGTTTGCTTAAGTTCTAGTGGATATTTTAAAATTAGCCTTACAGGGAAAAGTAGATTCATGCTATTTTCTACTTCCCCATAATTTCAGGGCTCTGCAATTTATCTAAGAACTCAGAGGACTAGCAGAAATACAAGAAAATGTTGCCTCAAATTGCCAAGTGCAATTTACTTGTCCACGGAATGCTCCCTTCATAAATCTGTTTGCTTTTGCATTTCTGACAGAGAATATAGAAAGCTGTTTCTTCTCAGAAATTTAATAAAACAAGCCTAAAGAGAAATTTGCAGTTTCCTAAGTAACTTACCCATATAATGTACTTCTAACAGAAATGCTTGCAAGCCCACTTTTAGAATAATTTCCCCAAGACTGGCTGACCAAAGTACTAAGTTGTAGGAAAAGGGCACAAGGCATTTGAGGTCATGACAGTCTATCTGAGAGTAAGAAGTGGGCTCTGGTGTTCTAGGTGGACAGAGAGGAAGGGTGGCTGCTTTCCTGACCAAAAACTGCATGACTCCACAGGTCAGTGTGTTGTCTGGCCTCATCCAATGCTCAAAGTCCCCAGAGGGCCCTGACTCTGGTGGTTAAATGGAGAAACAGGTTGGGGAAGGAAGCAAGTCCCAGCAAACAGGGTTTGGTGCTTCTTCTGCCCTGTTTATCTGGAGGAAATAGCCACTTATGCCTGAGGTTCTTCTCTTCCAACCATCTTGCCCACAGCAGAACCACAATGTAGACAATGATTAGAACATTGCATATGTATATGGTAGAAGATCCAGAAGGTTCTTTTCCTAGCTCCAAGAGGAGTGGCAATCCCATCAACGACTTGGAGAAGACAATCACTTCACAAGCACTTTTTTTAAAGTTGTGTTTTAGGTTCAGGGGTACATATGCAGGTTTGTTATAAAGGTAAACTTTTGTCACAGGGTCACAGGGGTTTCTTGTACAGATTATTTCCTTACCCACGTATTATGCCTAGTTCCCAATAGTTATTTTTTCTGATCCTCTCCTTCCTCTCCCCCTTAACCCTCAAGTAGGCCCCAGAGTCTGTTGTTCCCCTCTTTGTGTCCATGAATTCTCGTAATTTAGCTCCCACTTATAAGTGAGAACATACAGTATTTGGTTTTCTGTTCCTGCATTAGTTTGCTAGAGATATGGTTTCCAGCTCTATCTATGTTTCCGCAAAAGACATGAGTTCCTTCTTTTTTATGAACAAGTAGGATTTGTTAAATCAAAATTTTATCAGTTATATCCTTCTAACACACACACACACACACACACACACGTGTTATCAACCATCACCGAAGTGACAAATTTGCCGCATACAGGGTTGTCCTTGTGCATTGAAGAATTCGCAGCTTTCTTTGGGGTGCGATTTGAAGCAGCAGAAGGTTATCCAGCCACTGTCCTGAAATCACCCCCACTGGAATAGTTTCTTCTAGTGAGTACATTGGCTCCAGAGAATCTTCTCAAGGTGTGTGTGTGTTGGCCAGAAGAAAGAGGTAGCATATTTACTTGTCAGCATCCTGCTATTACTACCTTATACACATTAACACAATCAGTGTCTCAGCCAAGTCTGCTGCCACCAGGCAGGAGGAAGAACAGGAAGCTAGAATTGGAGAAGACCCTGTTGGGGGACCGGGCACCTGGGATGCCAGTAGGAAAGCTCTGTAGGACAAACTTTTCCTTAATGTTTTTTTCTGGGCCAATTCTACATATTCATTTTAAGTCCATCGAGAAAATAAGGGGTAATCTTGAAAAGAGTCTTAGGAAAAGTAGAAATGAATTTTCTGGAAGCCTTTGGAATCTTCTCATGCAATGAACACAGCAGGGCTCTGCCCCTGGCTGGTTTATAGGATTTGGGGATGGTTCTGCTTTTCCTATTTTATTTTCCCACCTCCATCTGATAGAGACCACAGATCTCCTTGTAGAATATACTGTGTGCAAAGCCTGTGTACACCGTTATATTATCACATGAACACGCAAATAAAGCCCAATCCCTGTTCCCCATTTCTAACCACAGCCAATCAAACTGGTATCCTGCCAAACCAGTTCTCGCTCTTGGTGGAGAAGGGAGACAGGCTACACAATGGAAGACCAGGGGACTTTGCCCATCCATTTGGGTACCTCATTTGCTCTGTATACAGCTATTATTTGAAAGGAATTACTGAACAAAGTCCAGAACCTTTAGCAGATGCAGCTAAGGTTGTGCAATTCCCCAGTCCACCCATATTCACTATTCTTCTCAATCCCACATTGCCTTTACCCAGCTGTCAGTAAGCCTCTCTGCTGCCACTGCCCGCCGTGCTAGCCACTCTCATTAGAGAGGAATGCCATACTCACTGAAAAACAGCATGATTCTAAAAATCAGTCTATCGCAATAGTAAACATTTGAAAGCCAGTTACGATTGTCTTTGGTTGTGTCATTTAGCTTGATGGCCCATCAAGATCAATTTCTAAAAAGAACTAAGAACAGGTTCTACTTAAGCCAGTGGATTTACATGTTTTCCACTTCAAGCCTTATTTTATTTTGATTTTGCCAGTGGATCAGCCAATACCAAAATATGGTAGTTTGCCTATACTGCAGGCAGCTAAAAAAGTAATTTGTAGCCATTCATTCAAAAATATTTATACCCTTTCTATTGTAGTGCACAGGGAGAACAGAGGCCATGCCTGCCTGGTGACCCTGCCTGCCTTGGCATATAGCACCATGTCCAGCCTTTAGGGTGGGCTCAATAAATTGTTTCTGAATAAACAGTAGAGTGTAATTGGTCCTCTGCTAGTGTTAGGGACTACGAGGTAGGAGATGTGCTTCTCTAGAGATTCCACAACGAGTGGAAAAGAAATATGCTTTGAGTTAATGGCCTAAGCTTTCATCAGGAAACCCAGCCTGCAATAAACACATCACAAGGGTCAGGAGATATGGATGCCAGATGTGTTTCTTCCACAAACTAGTATTGTGACTTCTAACCGAGGGTTAACAGGGTCCTGTTTTCCCTTTCTAAAAGTAAGAGTGCTCGCTTAGATAAACCCAAAGAACCCTTCTCAACATTTTTCGCTGCATGAAAATGAGTCAAGTTGGACCAATGCTCTGTAGTCACTTTTCCACGTTCTGCAGCCTTTGGATGGGTTTGTGGGATGTGGGCCAGTGGACGAAATGCTGGCCTGCGAGCAGAGGCACGTGTGTTCTCTTGGCTGGGCGATCCAGGGAAGAGGGGGCTGCTGCTGTGTCCTGAGGAAGCCACTGGCAGGAAGGGGTTATGTAAGCACTTTGCGGAAATGTTGGTGAGGCTGGATGTTTTCAGGCCTTCTGCAGCTCCGCGTTGCTGGGCAGCAGTTGGCCGGCTTTCACGGCCGTTATCACGCAGGACAAGCATGAGACTGTCTACCCCCAACTGCAGCTGCAGAGCTCTGGGAGGACTGGCCATAGCACCTCTCTCAGCCACTGGAGGAAGCCCAGGACTGTTCCAATGGGAGATGCATTTCCACACCTGCTTCTTGTCCTTAGCAACGTCTCTTTGTTGTTGCCTCCCACAGACGGGAGACCCCATTACACACACAAAATGCTACTCAAGGAGGGTGGCAGAGCTGGCTGTCCTGGGCACAGCCTGCAGCAGGATGAGGCCAGTACTCTCACTCTCATCACATCACATCACACCAATCTAATTTAAAATAAAAGGCTTACAGTTTGCCATTACTATACTTCTGCCTGACAAATGTCCCCATAAAGCTGTATACAAGGCATAGTCCAAAATATATGGCACCATGCTTATTATGAATTCAGCCCCTAAATTTTAAGTCCAATGCTGTGTGAGCCATCTCATCTGATGCCTGTCACCTCACTTCAAAAATTGAATTTTGTCCCAGCTTGCCAAACGAGCCCATTAGTCACAACATCAGGAAGTCCTGAAATTTCCTGGTTACTAAAGGAGGTCCATTAAACAAACAGAACAAATCAGGATGATGTTTGGCTTTGGTTCCTGGCATGGCTTTTGACACCTCAGTTTCCCTGTTGGTAAAATAATGACCAGAGGGTCTTGAAAACCTGCGCAGAAACCTACCACAGATGCAGCTCATACTGTTAATATGCCATTCCAGGAGGCGTCAAAGCCACAGAAGGACACCGAATTTTCATTCAGACAAGAGTGGGGTTTAGCAATGTTGTCATTCAGGGCCATTACTTTGTAATGAATTCACAAAGTTTCTGCAGCAGCATTAAAATGAGATGGCTGCAAAATATCAAAAAGAGCCACCGACTTCCAGCTAAACACACAAACGCATTCGTAACATACATATGCACAACTCGGTGTGTTAAAGTGAGGGCAGAGCATTCCAGAAACTGGAAAGATGGCAAAGAAAAGGCCACATGGAAAACCTCAAGTTCAAGCTCAGCATTGCATATCTGGGGTAATGTGAAGGCAAGGACTGGTGAAGTCATTCCCAAAAAGCTTTCCATTTTTAAGGAGCTGACCATAATTTCAGTGGTTCTGCGTCACTGACATTAACGATGTGTTATACAAAGTTCCATAGCACGGAGCCTCTTTTGTTTTTAAGACAAGAGAAAACACCTGTAATGCTGGCTTGAAAAGCCACTGTCACAAGTACTGTGCAGCAGAAGTCAGAACATGTGTTTGAATTTCTGGACCAGTTAAGTGTTTGTGTTCTGTGGTCCCCCCACACTGTCCCTATAACGTGAATGTAAAAGCTTTGTAAAAACAGCTACTGGAACCCTGTCTTTATACTTTCTAAGTCTCCGACGCTAAGCACTTTTGTCTGAACCTCTCTAGTCCTCCTGTTCCTTTTCCTCTTTGTTCCTTTCATCTGCTGTTGCACAAAATAGGTGGGCCTGTTTTATTTTTGTAAAACTGACATAAGGCCGCCAGGTAGGGAGGGAGAACACAGAAAGGAGGAAGGAAGAGGAAGAGACAGAGACCGACAGATAAAGAATGAGAGAGACAGAGACAGAGACAGAGAGAGAGAGAGACAGAGAGAGAGAGAGAGAGAGAGAAAGAGAGAGAGAGAGAGAGAAACAGGAAACGCATCCCTCTGTTCTGTTTTGTTTTGTTTTGTTTGCAGCAAGCCTGCCTACATTTATTCAGTGATGAATCAGCATCGGGAACTCTCAAGGTACTAGGAATAAAAACTAAACTTCCTGTATAATTGAAAACTACTTCAAAAACAATTTATGTTTGTCTGGCATCAACGGCAGAGAAGCCAGGTTTATCTGCAAAGTAACCTAATGTACTGAGAGGTGCCGAGCTGGGTAAATTCTGCATCCTTTTTGGAGCTTGCAAGGAATCTTGTGAAAGTTTGTGTTCAGTGAATGTTGTTGCACCAAGTTCAAGGGCAGGCAGAGAGGAGCTGCAATTTGAAAAGTGATAGCCATCACCTCAGTAGCATTTGGATGATTATATTAGAATACCACTGAAGGGGAAAGACGGTGGGCACTGATTATGATTTTATAATTTGTGTAACATGGCTCGCAACTTTGTGTGTTTTCAAAATAATTCATCTTTTAATTCAGTAATTATTTTTAAAAGTTTAATTAGGGAGACCTATCTTCCAATGGCAACATGTAAATCACTGCAACGATTGAGATCTCTGATCTGTTTTCTTAGTTGGATGGAATGAAAAATCAGAAAACTAAGCACTATTAATATGTATGTCCTCCCCAAAATCAGTGATTTTTAAGATATTTGAATGCAAGCATTTATACGTTGGAAATAATACATATGCTTCTTATTTTATACATGGCACCACAAAATTAGCCAGTCAGCACACTCTGTAAAAATGCATAACATAAAACAGGAAGACTTCGGGGACCTGGGGCAGAAGTGGAAACAGACTCTGCCCTTTTTATTCAATGTGAAAATATTTTATTTGTGCCAACAAAGCATTATTCATAAGACAGCTTCAGAGCTGTCACATTTGAGATAAATTTCACATCTTGCCTCAACCTTGCATTTTTCCCTGAAGGTGGGAAAATTTAAGAATAAATGTACAGGAAACATTCTATATTTTGGGAGCGCCTCCGAAACGAGTTGTTAGCAATCACGTCCCCTGGATTATCCTTGATACACATTCGTTTTCTTCACCTGCTCTTCCAAATTAGTGTTCTCTTTATTACGACATTTTTACATCAGCAAAAGTTACAGGTACTAAGAGTGTCACAGAAAGAAAACCTGGCCATGCCAAGAAGGCTGCTGAGAAGGCTGGTGGCGAGATGAGAACAGGGAGGAGAGAGACGCTGTCTGTCTAGCAGTCTAAGTGCGAGCTCTCCTTCCCTCACCTCTGTTCTCGTGCCTCTGTGCCGGTTCCCTGTACAGCTGCTGAGTTCCCTGCCAAGCTACCTGGGAACGGATGCCTGCTCATTTCAGCAGGATGGCTACTCCGCAAGCCCCATCCCTCCAAGGCTCATGACAGGACCAAATGAGAGGCAATCATCAGATACCGTCTGCTGATACTGGCTCACAAGGGCGGGCTCATCTTCTATTTCTCCCTGAGAGATTAGATTCCTACAGCCTCCCAACTCTGCTGCTCTGCTGTGTTTCTTGACGTAAGACAAGCTTGACATAGCCACCTGGGATTACAATCCTAGTTTATATTAATGACTGTTAGGGGAGGCAACCGGCATCTTTGTTCACCCAAGGGGTTGAGGTTTGTACGTGCAGATATAATTGCAGCAAGGGTTGTGGTCCTAGCTGCTCAGGTGTGTCCTGTTCTCTCTCCCGTGTGTTCTGTGTGTCAGAACCCAAAGCAAATGGGCACAGACAGTGGCTTGACGTTAGGGCTGTTTGTTGACTTGTTTTCATTGCTGTTTCTAAAATTTATAGGCAGAATCTACTTCCTCAGTGGCGTCTTAGTATGTTCTTTCAGTTTATTTTAATTTCACTGTTTTTTTTTCCCCTCAGTGCTTCTAAGAGTGTTGCTTTTGTAATGACAAAAGAAAGGAACAAGGATTTTATAATGGCTTTTAGTAGACCTAATATCTATCTAATGAATCTTTGCTATAAGAGGAAATGGTTAAAAAGCAAAAACAAACAAACAAAAGCAAGAAGACGTTTTTTGTTATCCATTTTCTGACGTGCAACTGTTAATATAAACCCGGCCATCATGTATGCACACAAACGCACACATCATTCGGGAAGAGGCAAATTCATTTCTACCGTATTGTACTTTTTGTCTCCAAAATGTTTTCTGATCCCTGGAAAGAAAAGAATGCACACCTCGGCTTCTGAAGCTTTGAGTTCAAGTGTCTTGGATCATTTCCCACACATACTGAGGATTGTAAATTCCAATGAAAAATCAGCAACACGGCTAAAAATTACATTGGTTTTGTTACCCGGAAGCTTCCTGACCTTGAGAAATATAAACAGTCTTTTTTGGCATAGAGAAAATACAAAAAGTAGTTCTCTCTTCCAATCTGCACAAACTTCAGATGTCATTGCTATACCATTTACACGTAATAAAGAAATGCTATACAAAGAATTTATCTCAACATGGCCCTTTTGGTTTTATGCCATCTGCATCTTTTTAAATCACTTAGAAATACTCTAGCAGAATTAACCTCTGCTCTCTTGACATTTCTCAATTATCTAGCTGAAGCCTGGGAACATATTTACAGAGTTTGTATGGTTTTTAAAGGGTTAAGGCAGAAAACGTCCAAAGAAAATCAGCTTAAGTATGTTTTACAACAAAACATGTTATTGTGGGTATTGGAGTTAGGTTAAGATAATGAATTTCAAATTCAAATGTTTTCTTTGATTGCCACAAAAATACGTAAGGAGCCATGGGTTTGCTTTCAGTGTTCAGCATGAAGTTAGTTGTGTTTCATTACCAGAGGCTAATTGTATGAGAACTGCTTTCACATCCAGAAATCTTGATATGGTAAAGGAAATTGGGGGATGGGGGAACCCAAAACACCCCATGTGGATAATTATTTAAAAGAGGAAGGATTAGCAGTGACTGTGGGTATTTAAATACTTTTTGAAGGGTGGCTCAGTGATTGATTCTGGTGCCCATACATCAACCCATCTGAGGTTAAAGCCACTTGTTTCTAAGTATCTCCACAGACCTTTCCAAGTGGACAGGGAAATTTCTTTGGCAGTGCATAAGAGTTCTCCATTAGATCATTAAGCAAGTTCAATAATGTTGAACAATCAGACCGGAAGAAAATATGCTATTAATCCGCTTCTTCCAGAGTGCTTATTTATTGTAATCATTCATCACTACAAGCCTGAGAGGCTACTTATAGTTTGTTGTTGTTGTTTTAAATTAGGTTGAGATGCTACGTGTTGGTTAAATATCACACAGGACGTGAAGGAGACAAACCTAGGAGAAAGATGGGCATATTGCCTGATAAAGGATTACAGTGGAAGTGAAAGGCTGACCTACAGTCAGGAAATGTTAATCATTTTTACACCAAAGTGAGTGTAACGTTTCTATAGGGAAATTACTTCAATCTGGTCAGTGCAAGGAGCAGTTTGTATAATCGGATTGCAAATAAGGTTTGATCACATTCCAGCTTAATCTACTCTCTGAGCACCATTTACGGCACTAAATCAAACCCAGGGAAGCTGCCGGCGCGGTTTTACAGTCATTACACCCAAGGGGCAGGGACTTGGTAATAAACAGCAAATAAATTGAAGCACTGACTTGCCTGCTACAGGGCATTTCTAATTATCCTCTAGTTTAGCTGGAAATTGTCATGCTCTCATCACAGCCTATTTTAACTGCTGCTAAGAGTGATACTTTCAGGCTGAGTTAATTGGGAATATGGGGAAATGCAGAGTATACCTCCATCTCTCCCCTTCCCTTTCCTGCCCTTTCTCTCTCTTCTCTCCTCCCTCCAACCCACTTCATCAACTTATTGCAGGCATTTATAAAGACCTGAGCAAATTATTTATTCTGTGTTCATCTGTCTCCCTCCTCTCGTCAGGGAATCAGAAATGTAACAACAGCATGCCTCGTTTATTTCAATTATGGCCCAAAGAAGCACCAGAATGGACCGCTCTAATAAAGACACTTGCAAATCTTCCCAAATGACATGGTAAAGTAATGACGGCTTGTTCCATCCCCAAGTTTATGGGATAGTACAGTTACCAATCTGTAGCATCAAATGATAGAAACTGATTAAGTCAGATACAGTAACTTGGTCAACGGGGCTCAGCAGTGGCCTTCATACCCACCTTTGCCACTGACTCACCAGAATGTCATAGAAGCACCATCCAAAATGCTGTGATCCTGGGGATCTTACCAAAATGAACCAGGTCATGATCGGATTTTGAGCACCTTGAGAAATACTTGCTTGAGTGCATTTCATCTGGAGGTAAGGATTAGGAAGGGCTCCTATTCTGTAATTCATCTGAAATGAAAGTAAGGTATTGAGACCATCCTTTATGCAAAATGAGCACGAGGACAGAAATATTAAGGTATAGGATAATCATTTCTCTTTAAAGTTCAAGGATAGTGTCTCTGACGTAAATAACTGTTCATTGAAACGGATGTTCTGGTACCCCGGCATCAGGGAGGGTGGGTAGTCTTCTAAGTGGGAGGAGACTTATTATTCGATCTCACTTAGCTTTTAAAGTGAGGCAGATAAGAGGAACTGACTTCCCCAGGAAAGCAGAAGAATCTAAGCTACCCTTCTATTCTCTTCCAGCTTCTATTTTCTCACCAACTTCTGCCCACCTTTCCACCTTAAAAATGGATCTTTAAAAATGATTGTTTTTCTACCCTGGAAATCTCAGGATAAAGAATCACTAACGCTCTGTATTTGTGAAGCGCTCTGACTTCACTCCATATCATACAGCACAGTATTCTAACAGAGCCCACTCTTAATCCATCAGAGCAACTGTACAACCAATTGGTAAGGGGCAATTTCTCTCTCCACTCAAACACCAGCATCACTTCAGAATTGGAAAAACTTCTCTTCTGCCACCCACACAAGCCAAGGCAGGATTTTCCACAGCAGTCATCTTGCCTTATTAAATCTTCTTTCACTAATGGATTTCGAAATACCTTTCATTATGTTTGTATATTTTTCAGAATGTGAAAATACAAAGTAGATGGGTATTTTATTATCCGATACTTTCAACTGCAAAGAATTCACCCATGGATGCATTCATCCCTCCATGCAAATAGTAGAAGAGCAAAGCACCTCACAGATGCCATCCTCGGGAACTCAAAGGAGCAGCCTGATGGCAGCCATCCTTCCCTCCAAGCTCTCCCTTGCCTGCCCTTGAGGTGGGAGGTAAGAGGATTGTCATGGGAAGGAAAGTCCAGCACTGAAGTGTCGATTACTAAGGGGTACCAGTTACCACCTCACCTCCTCCAGGGCTGGAAGAGTCAACTATGAGTCTCTGGACAAAGACAAGTCCACATCAGAGGGAAGCTTGCAGGCTTGCCTCCGGGAGCCCAGTCATGAAAGTAAGGTGAGTCCCTATTTCTAAGAACCTTAGAGGCTGTCGTGGTGGTCCTCAGTAATAATTTTTGGTCAGTCAGGCACGATGGCTGATGCTTGCAATCCTAACACCTTGGGAGGCCAAGGTGGGATTGCTTGAGCCCAGTGGTTCAAGGCCAGCCTTGGCAACAAAGTGAGACCCCCCCATCTCTATGAAACAATTTAAAGATTAGCTGGGTGTTGTGGTGAGCACCTGTTGTCCCAGCTACTCAGGAGGCTCAGGTGGGAGTATCTCTTGAGCCCAGGAACTTGAGGCTGCAATGAGTCATGTTCACACCACTGTACTCTAGCCTGAGCAACAGAGCAAGACCCCATCTTAATAATAATAATTGGTCAAATTTGGGAAAAAAACACAAGAATTCTGGACTCTGATGGAAACCAGGGTGCTATCATATTTTGAGAAAGGTTACAAAAATGTAAGGCCCACGGCTGATGCTAAGCAAGATGAACTTAATGTAAGGAGATTAGCACCATCTGGACTTAGAAACAAGGTGAAAGGGTCTTGTCTACTTAACAAAAGGATTTTTCACTTTAGAAAGGTTGTGCACAGGCTTTCTTTAAACAGACACCTGGTACATATCTACAGATGACACAGCTTCTCATCCTGGCACCGCCACTGCACTGTCTATGCCACCTTGGACAGGTTCCTTGACTCCATTTTTTTATCTCTAAAGTCAGGAGCTAATAATATCCTCCTCACAGGGTTATTGTGAGCAAGAATACCAACTAGATACAAATGAAAACCATGAGGAGATACCACTTCACACCTATTAGGTTAGCTACATTAAAAAAAAAAATAAAGCAATCAAGCAAGCAAGCAGGTCAGGTACAGTGGCTCATGCCTGTAACCCCTTCTTGGAGAGGCTGAGACAGAAGAATTGCTTGAACCCAGGAGTTCGAGGCCAGCCTTGGGTGGGGGGTGGATTCTCACTTTGTTGCCAAGGCTGGTCTTGAACCCCTGGGCTCAAGCAATCCTCCCACCTTGGCCTCCGAAAGTGTGAGGATTACAAGCGTCAGTCATCATGCCTGGCTGACCAAAAATTATTACAGAGGACCATCATGGCAGCCTGTAGGGTTTTTAGAAATAGGGACTCACCTCACTTTCATGGCTGGGCTTCCGGAGACAAGCCTGCAAGCTTCCCTCTGATGTGGACTTGTCTTTGCCCAGAGATTCATGACAAAAAACTCATCTCTACAAAAAAATACACTACAGGTGGCAGACTTTCTTCTGTTACATAAAGAAAGTACTCCATAGCATACACACACCTGTAGTCTCAACTACTCTGGGGGCTGAGGTGGGATGATCACCTGAGCCCAGGGAGGTCGAAGCTGCAGTGAACCATGACCACACCACTGCACTCCAGCCTGGTGACAAAATGAGGCACTATCTCAAAAGAAATAAAATTAATAAAGGAAAAAGGAAAAACAAGTGCTGACAAGGATTTGTAGAAATTGAAACCCTCGTGCATTGCTGGTGGGAGTGTAAAATGGTGCACTCACTGTAAAAAAGACAGTTGACAATTCCTCAAAAAATTAAACATAGAACTACCATATGACCCAACAATTTCACTCCTGAGTATGTACCCAAAAGAAAGCAGGAACTCAACCAGATAGTTGTACACTCATGTTCACAGCAGCACAGCCAAAAGGTAGAAACAACCCAAATGTGTATCAACAAATGGACAGATAAGCAACATGTGACATTCATATACAAGTAATATTATCCTGCCCTAAAAAGGAATGGAATTCTGACACATGCTATAACACAGATGAACCTTGAAAGCATTTTGCTAAGTAAACTAAGCCAGACACAAAAGAACGTCACATAAATGAGTGTTACGGTCTGAATGTTTGTGCCCCCTCAAATTCACATGTTGATATACTAACCCTCCAGTATAAGTGTATTTGGAAGTGGGACCTTTGGGAGGTAATTAGGTCACGAGGGTGGAGTGCTTATGAATGGGATTAGTGTTCTTCTATGAAAGACCCCAGAAAGCTCTCTCCGCCTCTTTCTGCCATGAGAGGATACCACAGGAAGCTGACTGTCTACAGCCCAGAAGAGAGCCCTCACCAGAACTTGACCATACTGGCGCCCTGATCTCAGACGTCTAGCCTCCAGAATTATGAGAAATCAAGGTCTGCTGTTTAAGCCACTCAATCTATGATAATTTGTTATAGCAGCCTGAACTAACTAAGACACTAAGGTACCTGGAGTAGTCAGATTTATCGAGACTGAATGGTGGTTACCAGGGGCTGAGAGGAAGGAGGAATGGGGAGCTACTGTTTAATGAGCATAGAGCTTCTGTGTGGGATGATGAAAAAGTTCTGGGAATAAATGGTGGTAGATAGTTGCATAAAATTGGGAATGCATTTAATGCCATTGAATTGTACACTTAAAAATTGTTAAAATGGTAAACCCTATGTATATTTTACCATAATAAAAATTACTTTAAAAGTACGAAATAGATAATAATCTCTGGGACATTTCTTCCATTTATGTTATTGAATCCGAATAATTTGATTCCTATAAAATAGTGGTTTGCTCAAATTTTCAAGATGTCTCCTTATGGCAAGCACTGCAAATTAGCCACACATCAGAATCCCCTGGGGCACTTTAAAAATATACCAATGCCTAGGCCAAGCCCTGGCCCTGGAGCCTCAGCATCTGTGTTTCTTATTTGTTTGTCTGGACAAGCTCCCACATGATGAGCCATGGGATTGAAAAACACAACCAGGTGGTCCTGAGATACGGATCTAACCCTTGGTCCAACCAGGTGGGACTTGGGGTAGCCTATAAGCATACTGTCTGTTGGCTCCAGGATACTGCACAAATCTTATCATTTCCTGTATGTCCATGATGTAAAACTGTTTGTCGGGTAGCACTTTTCTGACAGTCTATCTCTATAAGGAGCAAGAAAGGGTTAGTAGCTTCAAGACAGCTGGTGAACTGGACCTTAGTCCTGATGAATATCAAGGGACAAACTTGGGAACTAGCATTTCTGGAGCAATTACAGTCTGCTTGGCATGTCGCCCATTCCATCTCCCAGTGTTCCTAAGACCCCAGGGAAGACTGTGCTATGAATCCCATTTTAAGGATGAAGAAATTAAGGCTCAGAGTTGACTGAGTAGCCTGCCCAGGTTACCTGTTACAAAGCAAATATGTGGCTCAGCCTGAATTCACATCTGGGTCTGACTCCAAATGCTCTGTTTGTTTCACTGAAGTCTGTTTCAGCTTTTTTTCTCTCCCAGCTCTTGCATTTTGATGGCACAACCTGAACTTCAAAGTGGACTGGAGCCAAATTTCAAATCATGGCATGAGCAGTAACCTGGAAAATGGAGCTCCTGCGACTCTGGGAGAAGCCAGTGCCCACCCTCTAAATCCCACACTTCCCCCTTCCAGGCCCAGATATGCTGTTTCTTGTGTCTGAATCACAGGACTAAGACTCCGTCCCAAACCCAATGCCATGCCCACCCTGGCGCCCTTTTATAAAATAATGATAACTGGGTCACCCTGAAAAGTGAACCTTCACATACCCCGAGGCCCCCTGGTCTCTAAACTGCTAGTTTATCTGATAAATCCCACTTGGCTCCTCTCACTGCCCACTGTCTGACTAGGTCACTGTCCTCTTAGACTGCTGTGTTCATTTTCACATCTCCAGTTATATTATAAAGTTACATTATTTATAAGATGCTATCATGGTGGCTCATGCTTATAATCCCAGCACTTTGGGAGGCCAAGGTGTACGGATCATGAAGTCAGAAGTTCAAGACCAGCCTGGCCAACATGGTGAAACTTCGTCTCCACTAAAAATACAAAAATTAGCTGAGTGTAGTGGCACATGCCTGTGATCCCAGCTACTCAGGAGGCTGAGGCAGGAGAATCGTTCGAACCCGGGAGGTGGAGGTTGCAGTGAGCTGAGATCATGCCTCTGCACTCCATCCTGTGCAACAAGAGCAAAATTCTGTCTCAAAAAAAAAATGCTCTCAGAGAACTCCAGAGTGCTCTGTCTTCGACTGCATAGGGAGCAGTGACTGCTATTGCCACCTGGACAGAATGGGATCATTCAGAATTGGCACGAGTACCAACTTTATTCTTTACATGGAAATGCATAGATTTCCCCTGACTGGTAAAACATATATTGAAGCCCCAACCTTTGGTACCAGTGAATTGGACCTTATTTGGAAATAGAGTCCTTGTAGATATAATGAAGTTAAGATGAGATCATTAAGATGGACCCTACTCCAATATGACTGGTATTCTTATAAGAGGAGGAAAATACCAGGTAAAGACAGAGACCCATAGGGAGACATCAGGTGAGGATGGAGGCAGAGATTGAAAGGATGCAGCCACAAGCCAAGGAAAGCTGGGGATGGATGGCCACCACCAGAAACTAGAAAGAGTCAAGGAAGGATTTTACCTTGCAGATGAAGCATGGCCCTGCTGACACCTTGATTTCTAGCCTTCACAACTGCCAGAGAATACATTTTTGTTGTTTTAAGCCACCCAGTTTGGGGGACTTTGTTATGGTAGCCCTAGGAAATGAATCCACTGCCCTTTTTTTAGGAGTCCATTTGGTGCAGTGTCTGTATTTAAAGTGTCTACATGTTGTAGATGAGCTCTGCTGCTTTACATTGTGTTCTTTCTTTTGGTTTTGAGGCAAATTAATTAACATGATACAGAAATGAGAGAATACAAATGCTGAAGCCCTCACTTTAAGCCCTCATACTCTTTTGTTCTCCATTATTGCACCAAATTATTTAATTGGGTCTCTCTGATTGTGCTCAGACACAGAAAAGAACACAGTCTATTGTGAGACTCCCTGCAACCATAATGCAATATCAAATTCAATTCCCATCAAAAGTGCTCGCTGCTAAAAGCCTGTTCTGTGACTGCAGATTAATGAAGATCTGCATTGAGCAAAGTGGTGGTCGTAGAGACATTATTTTCTTCCAATAGAAGCCCTATTCTTGAAGAACAATAAAAGCACAGAGAAGCGTTAGTCTGCTTACGGATAGAAATAAATCAAAATGAATAAGAGGGTTGATGGAAACAGTCTGAAAGCAGCAGAGTGAATTTTGAAAATACTGTTTTTGTTTTGTGAGGACATTTTCTTTCCTTTTTTTTATGCCATCTCCCCACACCCCCATGCTAGTCCTTCATAAAATGCTGCTGGGTGCAGGATCAAAAGCTGTGGAGTGCAGGACAAATCTGAAAAGTGAAAACTCGGTTACAGACAATCAACATTCTAACAATGCACTCAGCTCAGCCCAGCCTTGCTGCTTATATTCACAGTGGGAAGGAAAGTGAGAGGACTCTGGATCATGGTGTAAATCTGGAGAAGCCACATCCAAAGAGATAACAGCTGTAAAGATGGAGGGGAATAATTACACTGCTTTCAGCTAATTAGACACTTAGATGGTCTCTCAACTTTCACCGCTGTCTTTATTCTGGGATTGTTGAACTTTCTATTTTTTCTACTTTCTCCACTCCCAATGTCTCCAAAGCCTTTTTTCTTGGAATGGTCTATTCTCATCTCTTTTCCACCCATTTTAATTTGAAGCTCCATCCTAAATTCCATGAAGAATTTCTCAACCTGAGAAATTCAGCCTTCCTTCAATCCTTCCTCTTCCTAATTCCCCCAGACACATATTATCTGAACTGGGTTTAGACACAGGTGTATATTAAATGATATATGTGAGATCTCCAATATGGTAGCCATCAGCCGTACACAACTATTGAGCACTTGAAATGTGGCGAGACCAAATTGAGATGCACTGTAAGTGTAAAATATATACTGCACTTCAAAGACTTAGTTAAAAAAAGAAAAAGAAGAAATATCTCAATAACTTTCAGAATTTGATTACATATTGAAATGGCCATTCCAAGGAAAAAGGGCTTTGGGGACATTTGGTTTTACTGGGTTAAATAATGTATATTATTTAAATTGGTTTCCTCTATTTTATGTTACTTTTCAAAATGTATGTACCAGAAAATTTAAAACAGCATCTGTGGCTCACAAATGTAACTTCCATTCTATTTCTGTTGGAGGGTGCTACCGTATACAATTCAAGATGTAGACCATCTATGGCTATCTAAAATGGCAGCAGTTTTAAGCCAGTATTGTACATACAAGAGGTCTGACTCCAGTATTCAAACATGATATCAAACTCTGATGAAAGTGAAATCCCAAGGATCTTTGCGCAGTTCTATGAAGCCTGCTGTTTGAGGCCCTGCCAGGTCTTCTCTTCCAGGCCAGGAGGGTGACACCCTCAGCCTTTCCCTTTGCTCCTCGGAGGCATTAGTACCCTACATCCTTTGATGCTCAGTGTTCTCCTGCCCTATCTCCTTTGTGTCCTATCAAAGATCCATTCACACGTCAGTGCGAATGATTGATTATGCTTAATGTATGGCCTCTCCAGGGCATTGTCCTTCTAGCAAGGGCAGAAAACCTCTGAGTTAGCTTAAACCAAGTGAAGCCTGAGTGACCCCATACATCAAGAAGCCACATGAGGCAGACATTCTTAAACATCTAATCTCGGTGAAGCCTGTGAAGCCACACTGCCTTACGAATGCCTACTCTTCATTTCCTAATTGCCTCATGAACAGAATGGAGTTATTCACAAAGGATTCTTGTAGGAGGGTCATGGCAGGACTCTGCCATCTGACCAGAGGGTGTTCAACCATGGGCTTTTAAAACAATCACTGCTCATCTATGTCTTCTCTGTGGTGACTCTCCACCGTAACCTGACCTTTTATTCAATGTCCCATCTCCTTGATGATCTCCGTCAGCCCCAGCCTATCCTCTTCTTGTCCTGTGCTCTCCTTGTCATTGATGACACCCTCCTTCTCACTGAGAACCCTTCTTTCTAACACACTGGTACCAAGGCTGTTTCATTTAACCTACAGAGATCTTCATCTCCAATGATTTTCTGACTCTCAGGGCATGACCAACAGAGAACCTCAATCCATGCAGTTTTGCTTGCTCTCCAAGACTTTGGAAGTCAGACCTTCCCCTTCATAATGGCCACTTGGTTCCTTAGTCTTGTCCACAGGAGCTTCCTAGCCCTTCAGTTCCTCTCTGTTCTGCCAAAGCATCCGCTTTCCTTAGTGTATCCATCAGTTTTGCATTGTTATAAAGGAATACCTGAGACTGGGCAATTTATAAAGAAAAGAGATTTATGTGGTTCATAGTTCTACAAGCTGTACAAGCATGGCACTAGCATCTGCTCAGCTTCTGGTGAGGTTCAGGAAGTTTTACTCATGGCAGAAAGTGAAGGGAGCACAGGCATGTTACAGGGTGAGAGAAAGAGCGAGAGAGAGAGGAGGAGGCACCAGGCTCCTTTAAACCAGCTCTCAGCTAAACCAACAGAGGGAAAAGTCCCACATTACCATGGGGAGGGAGGGCACTAAGCCATTCAGAAAGGATCCGCCCCCATGACTTAAAGGCCTCCCACCCACTGGACCCCAGCTCCACATTTCAACATGAGATTTGGAGGAGACAGATATCCAAATGGCTTCACCCCTAATCCAAACCCTGCTTAACTTAGGATGTCTCTGCAATAGACACTCCTTTTTTTCACTTTCTGAAATCTCCTTTTCCTTTGACCTTTTACTGGACCACTTTGCCTATTTCTAGCCCAATATTGCCAGTTCTCCTACTCTCATGCAAATGATTCCTTCCACCAAAGTTTTTAGATGAAACAATGCAATCTGTGGAATATCACCTACCACTAATAATTCTACTCTTAAAATTAATTACTGATTTAGAGTTAACAAAATGCTAACTCGATTTTATCCTTGCTTGGTAGCTGATAACCCCTTTGAGGTGTCTCTTAGTAAGCCTCTAATTGCATTCCTACCCAAGCCTTTTTCCTTCTGAAATTACAATTTGATACTCACCTTATGACTCTTTCTACATGAATTCACCACGTATAGAGGAAATCAAGATCACTCAGTTACAATTTCTTTAATTTCCCAACTCTACCTCAACTCTTCTGTCTAGACCATCACAAACATTTCCTTCACTCTTCTTTTTCTGGGGAAGAAGTGTCTTTTCTCCTGTAGAACATGACACACCTCCTACTTCCTTTGGAAATTTGCTTTACCAATTTTGTGTTCTCTTTTCAGCGTCTTCAATCTCTCCCTCTTCCCTGCCCTTTCCTCTCTGCCTGCTTATTAATAATTTTAAAAATCTCTCTTCTGACATTTCTATTCTATTTCAACTCTACTATCGCTGCTAAATGTCTTTAAAAGATATCCTACATGCACATTTATTTTTCCTTGCTACTCTTTAGATGTGCCGTTGGGCTCTAGAAACTTTTATAAAGATTGCCTTCTTTTCAAATCCAGTAACTTCTAAGAATTCATGTTACTCTACCTCAGTGCAGCCTTAACTGAAGGCATAACTGACTTCTTACATACTCTTTCCTGAAACTAAATTGTTTTTAGGTTTTACCTAAGGTACACTTTATTGGGTATACTCTTACATTCCTGAAGTTTCTCCCCTCTGTTTTCATGACTCCACTTTCTTCTCCTACCCACTAAACATAAGTTTCCAAGATTGTCTTAAGCTCTCTGTTCACACAGCATTTACTCCTGTTATTTAACTGTCAATTTAGTATGGATGATTCCTAAGCACACACCTCCCACTCCCCCGCCACACATGCACACACACACACACACACACACACACACACACACACACACACACACTAGCTGGATCTCACTCGCAAGCTCTAGACATGATAGTTTTATGGTCCCTGCATGTCTCCCAGACTTTTAATGTCCAAAAATTTAAATCTGTCGTCATCTTCTCCAAATCATCTCCTCCTTCTGACTTCCCATATCGCCTCTCTAGTCGCTGGTGCTTGAAATCTCAGACTCATCTTAACTCTTGCCATCAGATCTAGTCATACTCTGCTGGCTCTGCCCTAGCACTGTTTTCTCTGTTGCTATCCCCTTTATTTTCATAATGTCACCTCCATTAAGGCGCCATTAATGCCTTCCTAAGATTTACTGTGAAGGTCTTCTGTCTGCCACTCTACCACCAGTCTCACCCCTCCAATTTATTCTGCAGTCATTTAACAGATCAGATTTGTCTTTCCAAGGCACATGTCTAGAAAAATGTGGTTCAAAACCCTTCAGAGACTGTACATTTCTATTGAACAAAGTCTAAGCCTATAGTCTAATATTCTAGGTTAAGTTCCACATAATTTTTGCAGCTCTGTTTCCTTTTACCTCTCTTATACTTTCCTACATTTCAACCAAACCATACTATTTGTCAATTCTGTCTTTTTTCCACATCATGCCTTTGCACTTACCATGAAGGTCTTGGCCTTAGTCCTCTCTGTGTTGGACTCCTTTATGACGTGAAGCCATTTTTCAAGGCTCATACCAATATGATCTCGTCCCTGAGCCCAACTTTCCCTCTTCCAATTTTCTAGATGCAATGATTCTTTTGCTCTTAATCTCAAAAGTTTCTGATTGGATTACGGGTGCAGTGGCTCACACCTGTAATCCCAGAACTTTGAGAGGCTGAGGCAGGTGGATCACCTGAGGTCAGGAGTTCGAGACCAGCCTGGCCAACATGGTGAAATCCCATCTCTACTAAAAATACAAAAATTAGCCAGGCATAGTGGCAGATGCCTATAATTCCAGCTACTTGGGAGGCCAAGGCAGGAGAATCACTTGAACCTGGGAGGCAGAAGTTGCAGTGAGCTGAGATTGCGCCATTGCACTCCAGCTTGGGCGATAAGAGTGAGACTCCATTTCAAAAACAAAAAAAGTTTCTGATTGTGTCTTCTTTCAGCAGATAATAATAATGTCTTTTTTGTACTTGCTACCAATTTGCCAAGTATTTTTACATATTATGGTAATTCATTATATGTCCATTCATCACTGTGAAGTGACTAGGGCTCATTATTTCCATTTCTGGAAACTGAAATCTGAAAGTTTTCATTGACCGACCCAAGATCACATAGCAGCAATTTAAACTGAGATCTCTGGGCTTCCATTCCAGCATTCATTACAGATGCTTTATTTTGTATGGCAGTTACTTGTATACTTGTCTTATCCCCATTACCACACTACAGGCTCCTTGAAGGCAGTATTTTAAGAATAAAAGTTTCTCTCTTTGTGGAAAAGCATTGATTTTTCTTTGGCTAGAGAAGCAAATAAACATAAGAACTGGGTTTGTACATCCTAATTGGTTGCGACAATTTTGCATCAGTAAAGTGGCTCTGAAAGTCAGCCAAGGGCTGGGTGTAGTGGTTCATGCCTTTAATCTCAGCACTCTGGGGGCCAAGGTGGGTAGATCATGAGATCAAGAGTTCGAGACCAGCCTGGCCAATATGGTGAAACCCGGTCTCTACTAAAAATACAAAAAGTAGTGCGGTGTGGTGGCACACACCTATAGTCCCAGCTACTCAGGAGGCTGAGGCAGAAGAATCACTTGAACCTGGAAGGCAGAGGTTGAGTGAGCTGAGATCACGCCACTGCACTCCAGCCTGGGAGACAGAGTGAGATTCCATCTCTAAGTAAGTAAATAAATAAAATAAAATAAAATAAACACAAAGTCAGTCCACCAGTAACAGATTCACCCTAATGAGCTCATTTCATATCAACCAATCAGCAACTCTTGCTGGAGTATCCACACTTCTACAGATAAAGGACAAGGACTTCCTGAGCATTCTCACTTTGGGAAAAATCCACCAATACCTTAGCATCTGCATTGTTCCCCAAAACTGTTTGTAAGACAAAGTCTGGGTCTTATATTCAGGTCATAACAGATTTTCTCAGAAAAATCACATGATGATTATGAATTTGTCATTTTACCCAGTGTATTAACAGTTTTTGCTTTAAAATGGTTCAAGATCATTCCATGTTTTGGTGTATTGTACTTATAACATATGAAACATTCCTCTTTGTTCCACTCTGTTTTTGCATTTAATTCAATTTTGTCTGATATACTGCTATACCACTTTACTTTTCTTCCCATTTGCTGTATATGTATCTATTTTCAACTTCTCTGTGTGGTGTTTTAAAAGATATATTTCTTATAAATAGAGATTTTTTTTTACTCAATCCAAAATCTTTTGATTAAAACAAAAATTTAATTCATTCATATTTATTGCAATTTCTGATATATTTGGGTTTACCTGTGCCATCTTATTTTATACTTTCTTTTAGGTATATTACTTGCTCCCCCCTCCCATTTTCTGCTGTTCATTTTTTCATTGTATTAAATGTTGTTTTGCTGTTGTTTCTTTTTTCCTTTCAGCCCCAATAGTGGTTTGGGAGTTCTTCAGAGAGCAGGGAAAGGAGACTGGCTGGCGGTTTTTATAGCAGTTAGAAGTTGAGACCAGGGTCAAGATTCCATATTTCGTTTAAACTTTTCACCAGCACCCAAATGAAAGTTCACCCCTACTTTCTTATCAGCTTTCCCAGGTATGAGACAGAGAGAAACAAGAAGGATTGAGATGTTCTTTTTTGTAGCTGTTGTGTGAGATAGGGTCTCATGTCACCCAGGCTGAACTGCAGTGGTATGATGACAGCTCACTGCAGCCTCCACTTCCTGGGCTCAAGCAATCCTCTCACCTCAGCCCCTCTGAGTAGCTAGGACTACAGGCATGTGTTACCACACCTAATTTATTTATTTATTTTTTTGTAGAGATAGGGTCTCATTATGTTGGCCAGGCTGGTCTCAAACTCCTGGGCTCAAGCAATTCTTCCATCTCGGCCTCCCAGAATGCTGGAATTACAGGCATGAGCCACCATGCCTGGCATGGATTAGGAAATCTATCAGCAGCCAAGCATAAGATTGAGTCAGTTCCATTATATTAATATTGCGCATTTCTGGATATACTCCTTGGAATAAATGCATTTAATGTTATCAGCAAACTCTAGAAGGGCTTAACACTTAACGTTATTCTTTTCATCTACTAACTACACTGTCTAACCAGAGATTTGAAAGCTTCCTTGGTTTTCTTGCAAACTCAGTCTAAAAATGGTTCACTGAAAGTGAGTTCCAAGAGTTCACATCATCTCTGCTTTCCAATTTTTCTTCACTACAGGGCTACTGCTCAAATGACTTAGCTCTAATCCTAGGGTTTGCAGTCAGTCTGCAGTACAGATAGCTGCAATACTGCACAGGGATCCTCAGCGATTCCAGATGACTCCTCACCCCCACCACCATGAATTAGGATGAATGAGTCCATAAAATTAGTAATGCAACACATTTAATTTTATTTTATCTAGCAACTTAATTTCTATTTTAAGCCCTTGAAAAAGAGAGGAAAGTTTAATGGACCTGAATTAGGCCTCTACCAATCCCATAGAATGGACACTTAAAATAGAAAGCTTTGGGAGGCATATATTGTGCTCAGGCATTAGATCCATCATGTATACTTCAGTGTCCTCAGCAAAGTCATCACTGAAACATTGCTTAGTGTCTCTTATGTAATAGCTAACATTTATTTGTACTTTCATGTCATATACCTTCTCTCATTTAATCTTGATGTATGTGTCTAAGAGGAATATAGTGTCTTTCCTGAAATATTTTATCACACACAATGAAAACAACTTATCCTAAAGTGTTTGCTCTTTTCTTTGCATTTTCAAATCTTAGAATCTAATTTACTGTTCAATTAGAGAAACAATTTTATTCCACTATAATCTAATCTCCACATGAGCAGAGTCATATCACCTTTTCATCCTTGATGCCAAGCACATTGTCTGACACATAGGGGATCCATAATTGTAAAACAGAAGAACACCTTTCCTGGGTGGGCTACAACTGTCTTACCACTTATGCTCCTTCTGATACACACTTGTATATGTTTTATTATGTGTTACTTCAGATCCTTTGTTTTGGAATTAGGAGAGAAATAAAGAAAATAACAGAGGGAATAAAACAGAAAATGGAAGCACAGTGTGAAAATAATCTCTCTGCTCCTCCAATAGTCAACAACTTAACATTTCTCTTTTCTTTCCACTTAAAAAATACTGTATCATTTTCTATAGGCTTTTCTGCTAATCTTTTTTTCTAAATGAACCAACACATTTAATATATGCAAAATAAACCAAAAACAGATCTGGGCAGGACAGATAATTCATCTATTCATCTAAATTCATATGTCTGCTATCTAGTGGCAGGCCTTGTATTAGACACTAGAAGATACAAAGCTGGACATGAAGCACCTGTTTCTACTTCCAGATGGGGGCAAACATACAAACAATGCAATGACAGATGTCTGTGCAGGGTACAAGTGAGAAGACAAAGGGATCATGACATCGAGAAGATTATGTGAGTTGAATCCCGAAATATGACTGGAGCTTGCCGGGTGGTAAGGTTGGAGAGATGCTAGGAAGGTAATTCTGGGGACAAGTCTGTCTCTTTCCACATTCTGTCAAAGCAAAGAGCTTTTGGAAGTTTTAAACTCACACACATGGCTGATTGCCTTAAAATAATAATTACTTAAATATAATTTCTTTCTGTGTTACTTAAAGGTATATTTATAATTTTAGGAGACCAATCTTTTGGTCAACAGATTTGCCTTGAAACATTATGTCTGCCAGGCCCAAATATCTAGAGAAATGGTTTCCTTTTGAAAATTCTCCAAATTGCACTCTGAGTGCTTTGAATTCAACTAACCATGAAAAATCTCCTTTTTAAAATAAAGCAATTAAAAGTTGGATATTGTTGCAATTGAAAAATATTCTTTATGAAGAGTTGATTTCTTTGATATAATATTCATTTCCCTTGAGGAAACACCCTCAATAAATGAAAATATTTTCACAGCAAATAATCTATTGCTTTAAGTTCACTTAAATTGATTTGATAATTTGTTTCAAGTCCTGTGGCAAATTTCTATGTGGAAAGGATTTTAATTAAAAGTAATATATGTATGTGACTTTTAAACTCAAATAGTACAAAGAACTTATAATGGAAAGAACAGTTCCTTGCCCAACCCTCCCCATCCACAGCCACCTCCCTAGAGATAACTATTTTAAACAATATCTTAGTACTTCCGGTGGCTATGTCAATAACCCTAAATGAAACACGTCACCTCCATTTCATTGTTTCTCAAGGAGATTTGGCTTCATTTATATCCCCCATCTTCATATGTTTATACCACTGGACTTTACTTCTATTAGTATACCTTTGTAAGATAATTAATATGCTTAAACATCTATTGCTCATTCTGTCAACTGGATACAGTACATCTTAACCCCCAACTTTGTAAAGTAAGGATACTGGCTTCTTAGTCTTCTCTCCAATGTCGTGTTATTTTTAAGTTAGCATGTTAACATTATTTACTGCAGATTCAAGTGTCATGATAGAACATGTTTCACATTATGTTTTCTTCTCTATAGATCTAAGGTAATGTCCCCAATTCCACTCAACGAGTGTTGTTACAATGGAATCGTCTTGATAACATTCCAATAGTGACAGAAAATTCTGCCACATTTCTGCTTGCTTTGGAGTCACAGCATGCATTGTACGGCTTTTTGATTTTCCATGAGATTCTGATTGACTCTCTTACCTGGTTAAGGAAGAATCAGGTGCCTTCTTATAGCCTCCATACCTTTCAGCATTTTTCTCATTCTGCTTGTTACCTGGAATCCCTTTCATTCTTTTTCAGGAAGTCTACAGCTAATTAGAACCATTTACTTCATATTTAGACCATCATTTTTTTTTGTATTTTCTTTGTTCTCCTGTAAAGTTTTTATTCCCCGTTTTATCTCAAGCACTTCGTATCTTTAGTAAATCACCATTTTCTTCTAGCATCTTACTTTTTCTGCTCATTTATAGGAATCCCTTCACTCCTGGAGACTATCCACTTGCTTAAGTTTGAACTGATTATTTTCTAGGTCTTTTGCACAATTGTCTTCCTAGAACTTCCCTTCTTGGCTTTTCTGGATTGAATCTACAGTTTCCTGAATCCCATGTCTTTCCTCTTTAAGTTTACTGCTTCATTTAACCAAAACATATAATCAGATAATTTCCCAAAGAAGAGTATATGAAAAATAAACCTTACAATCTTTCATACATCTGTAAATATATTTATTTTGCAATCATGACTGATGAATACTCCAGCTGCATAGAAATCCATCAAAATGCATTCCTCTTCAGGGTTTTGCAGGCACTGCCCATTGCCTGTTAGCATCCAGAATTGCTGATGAGAAGTCTGATGATAGTTTAATTCTTTTGTAAGTGATCTATTTTTTCTCATTAAATGTTTTGAATATATGCCATTCTTTTTGTCATTCTGCAATTTTGTAACGATTGTGTAGCTGTGGACAATTTTTATGCAACCTATTTGGCACTCAGTGATCTCCTTCAATTTGAAGATTTGTGTCTCCCTTCAGCTCTAGGAAATTTCCTTATGTTTTTGTTGTTATTGTTGTTTTGCTAATTTTCTTATTTCCAATTTATCCATACTTTCATCTTTGGAACTTTTATTAACTGTTTATTGGCTTGCCTGAACTGATTCTCTATGTTCTTATTCTTTCGTCTGTATGTATTTATTTCTTTTGTTGCTGTTTGAGATAGGGTTTCACTCTGTTACCCAGGCTGAGTGCAGTGGTGTGATCACAGCTCACTGCAACCTCAACCTCCTCGGCTCAAATGATTTTCCCATGTTAGCCTCTGGAATAGTTGGGGCTACAGGTGTGCACCACCATGCCTAGCTAACTTTTTTTTTTTTTTTTTTTTTTTTTTTGTAGAGACAGGGTCTCACTATATTTCCCAGGCTGGTCTTGACCTCCTGGACTCAAGTGATCCTCCTACCTTGGCCTCCCAAAGTGCTGGGATTACAGGCATAAGCCACCACACCTGGCCTCATATTTCTTGCCTCAGGATTCGTGTTCCTCTGTCTTTTCTTCAATGTTTTATTTTTCAAATATTCAAGTATCCTATTAATATTTCTACTTAATAAATGTTTAATTTTCAAGAGTTCTCTAATTATTCACTTTCATGATATATTACTTCAACTTTCTGGATACAGTACCTTTTTCAATCTTTCCAAGAATTCCCCCACAGGATTTGTTTTTCAGGGTTTTTTTTCTTGTTCCTAGAATTATCTCTGCTTTTTTCCAGATCAGTTTTTCTGTTTGCTTATCTTTGTTAAACTTTCTTCAAATACCTAGTGATCCTGGATTCACAGTTAAGAATGAGGGCACGGGAAGGCTGGCTAGGAGCTCGGTGTAGACAGGCAGTGCTTGTCAGCCAGGCATGATCTACGCAGCTTGCTTTGTGCGTCCACCTCTGCTTTGTGTCTTGGTCAATAATCTTCCACTCACTGCTTTTCATCTAGAAATGTTTCTCAATTCCCTCACCCACTTATGAACCTCTTCAATTTCTCTTCATTGCATATGATCAAACTTTTTTAACAAAAATTCTTTACATTGATTTTATGGATCCTGGGGTGGCAGCAGAAAAACATGTGCCAAGTTCAAAATCTTTTACAAAAATCATCAAAATGTTCCTCCTTGAACATACTGGGTGTGGAGTATTTAAGAAAGGGATTTTGGGGTTTATTTATTTTATTTGCTTGGGATTATATCACTTAGGAATGTCTTTGACCGCAAATAACAAAAACCTAACTAACATTGGCTTAAACAAGTAAAGGGCTGTTTTTATCCGTGAAAAGAAGGTGGAGGTAGGTAACTGAGAGTGTTCATTCATCTCCTCAACGATGCTATCAGAAAACCAGGCTCTTCCTGCCTTTCCACTCCACGTCTCTAGCCTGTGAGCTTTTGTCCACTGTCTATCATCTCAGGCAAATGGCTTCTATAGCTCCAGCTACCAAGTTAACATATAAGGCAGGATCAGTCACATCTGTCTTATTTTTTCAGGAAAGCAAAAGATTTCTGCCCCTCCCCATCAGGCATGGACTCACTTCTAATTGGGCAACACTATGTCCCATGGCCACTCTTATCTTCATGGGCCTGGGGAAGCTGAATACTACTCGACTTAATGGAATCTATTGTCCTGAACAAAACTGGAGCTCACAAGGAAGGAAAGGGAATGATTGTTGGGTAAGCAGCCAACAATGTCTGCACCTGGGAGCAAAACATGACCTTTGTAAACAATAACATTTTGAAAAAAGGTATACAATCAAATGTAAAATGTAAGATATGTAACTGATCAGCAGTAAAATCCCAATAGTATAAAATAAATTGTATATGGTAAAATAGAAAACATGCTTACATTTTTAAATCAAGTTTGTCTGGTGTATTTATTGGAACTGGTAAAAAGTTTAGCTTCAAGCTGCCTCCTTACATATTTTCAGCTCAGCCTAAAGGTTTCTCCATACATAGTGATGTGCAGCATAACTGGATGCATAAACAGACTGTAACCTTCTCTTGTGCCAATCATTGAGTTTCGGTCAATCAAAGTGACCAACCATTTAAACCATCTTCAAAGAAGGCAAACTCCGAGCTGTAACCAGTCAGCTGTTTCTGTACCGCTTCCGTTTTCTGTACTCACTTTTCTGTTTCCATCCACAAATCTTCTACCACATGACTGCACTGAAGTCTCTCTGAACCTATCCTGGTTTAGAGGGCTGCCCAATTTGTGAATCATTCATTACTCAATTAAACTCTGTTAATTTCTTAAGGGTTTTTTCTTTTGACAGAACCATATGGTACATCACACAACAAAAATTTGTGATTAAAATGTATCTGGGTGATAATCAAATTGCATAAGGGTCATTTACAAACCATAGACTTCTACCTCTTTACACATTTAAGAACAGTATTTTCTGAGGTGGAAGTTGTCTCAATTTTTCTAGAAGGCTGCTATCCCTTTCTGCTTGGCACCTCACTGTACCCAGAGTTAGGACCACTCCCACATGGTCTACAAGGCCCATGGCCATCGTTTATTTTTTAAGGAAGAAAGGTTAAAATGAAACCCAAGGCTTTTTCTTGACTTACAAATACCTGACATGTTAAATATTTGCTATATATGTGATATATTAGTGTCTGTCTCAGCCATGGCCTTATCTTCTTGAGATGTCTGCCATAGCAGGTATGCCTGGGACTCCAGCGCTCTCTTCAGCAAGTCTTTTTTTTCCACTTACAAAAAAATTTAGAGGGCATTTAATTTCAAAAGGGATATGTCCTTTAGGATCGAGGTTTGCTGCAAGTAAGGAAAACCTAAAATAATGGTAGCTTAAACCAAATAGAAATGTATTTCTCCAATATGAAAGAACTCTCAAGATGGAAAGTCCAGGCTAGTAAGGCAGTTTGGTCCCAGGCTCCTCCTACACTTTGCTTTGTTCAGCATGTAGCTAAGGGTCCAAAATAGCTGCTTGAGCTCCGGCCACTGCAGCCACATTCTACACAACAGGAAGAAGTAAGGGACATGGTAACTATACTTCCTGGAAACTGCACATGACACTTTCTATTGTTCTCACATGTGGCTACACCTAGCTGCAAAGGAAGCTGGGAAAGTAGTTCTGATTCCATGCGGCCATGAGGCTGGTTGAAAATCAGGTATTCTATTACTAAGAAAGAAGGGCTATTGGGGTCAAAGAGACATCTTTGTCATGTGTTTTGAGTGTAGGAAACTGAAAACACTTAACAAGGCTTTTTACCTTATTGCACAAAATGTGCCAGGCCCTATCCTGAGTGCTGTGCATGTATTAACTTCGTTTATTCTCAGAACAACCCTGTAAAGTATTGCCATCTCCATTTGTCAGCTGAGAAAATGTGAACAGAAATTATTCTATTTATTTACTACCCAGTACACAGCCTAACACAGCACCTCTTACCCTCAAGTATTTAATTAATGCTTTTTGGTGACCTTGACTGAAAGTGAAAATGCACACAGGTCTGTGGGAGGTTGATTTAAGTCTACTGCTTTGGGTAATTATGTTTGCAAACAGTTTAAAATTATTGATGTTTGTTTTCTAATATTCTGTACTGGGAAGCATGCTTTTCAAGGCTGTGTGCTCTAATGAAGACCCCTCATGATTAGACATGTTGGCTAAATATCCCAAGGTGGACTGGAATCACCAGTGGATGATTTCAAACTGCTGCTTCTTGGGGCACAGCCAGCCTGACTTCGTGTGATGTGAAACTGTGATAGGTCTCAAAGATCTTAGGAAATGAATCTAGAACAGCGAACGATCAGAATTCAGCTGTGGGCTGGAGAAGGACCTGCTAAGGACAATACACACCCAAGTATGGTGGTGGAAGGTGGCTTGTTACTTTTCTAGGTTAGTACTTTCCTGGTATTTCCTGGGCAAAGTTCTGGAAATGTAAGGCAAATCGCCTTTTACCACTAGGACAATTTGGTCAAGAAAAAATGTAAGCAAAATTACATTTCCAAAAAGCAGTATCATGTATGTTTACTCATTTTTGTGTTTCTTCTTCCAGCTGCCACATTAATGTCAGAGTGCTCCAACAGGTGACAGGTCATGAGACCTTTTAGGTTATTTTGCTGTAAATTTTTAAATATTTTACGTAAACCCCAGACTGACCATAATGTTTATTATAGTTTTCTCACCCCATAGGTCCTTTGCCAAATAAAATACCAGGAAGGAAAATCTGAGAGATTTTTATGTGTGGATTTTTTTTTTTATCATTCCTTAAAATATATTTCATCTCTTAGCAACAAAGGAACTTTAGCTCTAGAAAGCTTTGTACTGTGTTATAACTTTCATATTACCCTTTCCACAGCCATTTCTCTTTGGCTGCATGGTGTGTATCATTCATTGCAAGTTTACTTTATTCCCCTGGATTCATAGCTGATGCTCTGTGGACCATAAAATTTCAGCTGCAAAACCAGAACATCTCATTATTTCTGAAATATCAAGCTTGTATCTTCTTGATAAATAATTCCTACTAGTATAATGTATCAGACTAAAACATATTTTCTGAGGCCAGTGAGGTTAAAGCGGCAATCTCACCTTTTTTAATTTTTTTGCCCTGAAGACAGTGATTTCCATATATAGAGTGACCCCGGTTTGTGTTGAACATGGGGAATGAGGATGAAGCATGAAACGGCACATATTGCTGTCAGAGATTTGAAATGAGGCCTGCTAACCTGTAGGCAGCCTTCCAGACTAATCAGCCCCTCACATTACCAATATATTCAGATAGCTGCACACCTTAGCTAGCAGTGGGCTGGGAAGTTTTTCCTTTCTTCCTGCTTCTTTTCCTTTTTAATATATTTTTAAAAATCACAGTCATTGACAAATATTACATTTTTAATGCAATTCTTCCTTCCCTGTCCTACTCCAGTGCAAAAAAAAAAAAGAGAGAGAGAGAGAGAAAGAGAAAGAAAAAGTTTCCATTGATACCATATCTCTGAGACGCTGTTTGGATTTGCCTTTGAATTACATCAGTCAGCAGTGCTTAAACAGGTGATAACATTTTTACTCTTTCAGTTGACAACAGTCAATGCTCTGGAATTTAGCCACTCGCTAAAATTGGCTGCCCAATTTTCTAGCACCTGGAGTTTTTTTTTAAGAAAGTCATGTCACCACTCTGAGTTTTGTTTGTTGTACATTGCAAGGTAGCAACATTGGGAAGAGGAAGAGGTTTTAAAAAATGAATAATTTGTCTTCTGTTTCCTGAAGTCCTTTCTTTTAGGGTCTATTTCATAAAGAAGAAAATCTGCCAAAGTCATGCCAAAAATTTCTCTGTCCCAGTCCTGCAAATGAATGGTGGAATCTATGTGTGTGTGTGTGTGTGTGTGTATATATATATATATATATATATATATATATATATATATTAATTGAACATATGTATATATCTGATATATATATATGTGTCTAATACATGTATACATATATATCAGCATATATAGCATATACATCTGACATATGTATGTACACACACACACATACATACACACATACATGTAAGCACAATTCAGGTGACTTAATGTAAGTCATTTCCATGTCATTTATCTGACTATCTGATGGTGCTGCCCTTCTTGTAGCTGTTACTGATGTCAAGAAGCACCATGGTGATTGTCTGCCTTGGAGGGAATTTGTTTTCTATGCTGACATTATAAACAGCTACACTGTAACTGTTACAATGACATTGTAAACAGCTACAACAGCGATTCCAACTTGTGGGCCTTGGACCCTTGGTGGGCCATGAGTTATTTCAAGTGGTCTTTCCATCCATATGTAGAGCAAGCCTTTTCAGGAAACAGAATGAGCAATATTCATTGAATTCATGGTATTTTTATAATTATATATTTTCTCCACTGAAAGTACAGGATCTTTTGATGGGGGGGGTCTAATATTTTTACCTCGAAGAAAAGATCTCATGTACAGAAGATCAGAAACCACTGAGCTGAGGAAGACAGGAAATTAGGATAGATCATAGTGATGAAGATGCTGCCTGTCAGAAGCAGGGAGCTGGAGCCACAGGGCACCCAGAAAGAGCTGCCAAATGTTACATTGGCTTTTTACTCCTGGGTCTCCCAGGAGTGAAGACCCTATGACATGGATCCCTTAATAGACCACAGCATCATGTGACCAAATCATCCAGTAAGTAGCCCCTTCTAGGATCTAGATAGTTAGGTTTTCTTTCTTTTTTAACCACTTTACTGATTGTTACACAAACAGCTGTATATATCAAATGCATACAACCTGAGTGTGGAGATGAGTACATACCCATGAAACCATCACTTCAATATATGCCATAAATGTATCCATCATCTCCAAAAGGTGCCCCCAGCCCTATTTGCGATGATTACTTTGTGTGTGTGATAAGAATATGTAACATAAGATTTACTCTCTTAGCAAATTTTGAAGTATGTAATACAGTATTGTTTACTTTAGTCACTAAGTCATTTAGTAATCTCTAGCACTTATTCATCTTGCATAACAGAAAGTTTGTACATTGGGACCAATGCCTCTCATTCTCCCTCCCCCTAGCCACAGCAACCAACCATTCTACTTTCTGCTACTATGAGTTCCAATGCTATGGATTCCTCATATGTGTGTTATCACGTAGTATTTGTCCTTCTGTGTCTGGCTTATTTCACTCAACATAATGTCCTCTAAATTTATCCATTTTGTCACAAATGGCAAGATATTCCTCTTTTCTTTCTCTTTCTTTCCTCTCTCTTTTTCTTTCTCTCTTTCTCACTTTCTCTCTCTTTCTCTCTCTCTCTTTCTCTCTTTCAGCCTCCCCAGTTCAAGTGATTCTCCTGCTTCAACTTCTCGAGTAGCTAGGATTACAGGCACCCACCATCACACCCGGCTAATTTTTATATTTTTGTAGAAACGGGGTTTCACCATGTTGGCTAGGCTGGTCTTGAACTTCTGACCTCAGGTGATCCACCTGCCTCAGTCTCCCAAAGTGCTGGGATTACAGGCATAAGCCACCATGCCCATCCAATATTCTTCTTTTCAAAGGCCGGATAATATTCCATTATATGTATGTGCCACATTTTCTTTATCCATTCATCTATTGAAGGACATTTCAATTGTTTCTATATCTTGGCTGCTGTGACTAATGCTGCAGTGAATATGCAGGTGCAGACATTTCTTCAAGATCTTGACTTCAATTCTTTTGGACATATACACAAAAGTGGGATTGCTGGATCATATGGTAGTTCTTTTCCATTTTTTTGAGAAACCTCCATAGCAGGCATACTTTTTGACTAACTTTACCATTGTATACTTCAACAGAAAATACATCAGCTTGTTGAAGAAAATTTAGATTAGTACTTTTCAAGCTTAAATATGTAGAGGCTTCTTTTAAAAGGAAAACAATACTATTAAAGGTTGATATATAATCTTGTTTATTAATGTTACCTAAAATATGCAAACATAAAACCAGGTATACTTCTTAATGCCTATGGTCTTCTTATAAATCAAGTATAATACAAAATAATAAAATTTCAATTAACAACATTAAAGTATGATGTAATTTTGCTGAAATACCATTGCAAACTTGTAATATGAAAATATGCTGATTGCCAGCCATGTACACTGGCTCACGCCTATAATCCAGCACTTTGAGAGGCTGAAGCTGAGTTTGAGACCAGCTTGGCCAACATGGCGAAAGCCAGTCTCTATTAAAAATACAAAAATTAGCCAGGCATGGTGGCAGGTGTCTGTAGTCCCAGCTATTCGGGAGGCTGAGGCAGGAAAATCACTTGAACCCGGGAGGCAGAGGCTGCAGTGAGCCAAAATCACACCATTGCACTCCAACCTGGATGACAGGGCAAGACTCTGCTTCAAAAAAAAGAAAGAAAGAAAGAAAAGAAAATATGCTGATCGCCACAACACAGATTTTTTGTTTTAAGTTTGGCCTACAATGCCTACCATGCACTATGTGATAATCCAATTCTTCCACCATTTTTCTCTTTTTAAACTATTTTAATTTTATAGTACATTCGATTATCATCAAAATAAAAACTCAAAACTACAATATTGTTATAGAGTTCTCCCAGACCTGAAAGAATACATCTTCAAGCATCCAAGGACCCCAGATGGAGAAACACTGCTTTAGATACAGAAACACTGCTTTAGATACAGAACATTCAATGACAATGAAGGAAACTTTAGAAGCAGCATCCTGAGTCAATGTCTTAGGCAGAACGGAGTCCGGATACAAACATTCTTGTTAATTCACTGTTAGAAATGCAGTGATAGGGACAGGGTTCAGCTAACATGCAGAAATAAGTAAGTAAAAGCAAACCAGTCTTTAAAAAAGCCAAGGAGACCTCTATTCCTGGATGGGAGATAGGAATTGAGATAATTTGATGAAAACAGTTTTCTAAATACTAACTTCTCCTATTTCACAGAAAACTTGCTCCGTCTATTTTGCATTTTTTAATTTACAAATTAGAAACACAAATTTCATGAGAGAGGATCTCACAGCTGCTTCCTTTCCTACCTATGAACTATTTCCTTTCTAAATTGTGAAAAGCTTGTTGCAAAGCATCTGTCCTTGGTTCAACCCATCTAACATCATGTTCTGTAACATGCATGATTCGTTGCCAATGTGTTATACAGTCACCAGCTCGCCTGCTGGCAGCTGCACCAGTTTACATACAAAATACAGGGTGATTGGGCTTGAATGAGACCTACAAACTGCCAAGGGTTTCTATGCTCACTGTTCTACATTCCCAGAGAATTTCCAGCCAAATCCTGCTACCTGTATTGCTCCGTATTAAAGTAAATCAATTTTTACTTATTGACAGCCTTTCATTTTATTTGCTTTTCACCTGGAAAATTTTTATTGGATGCTTTCAGTAACAATCTCTAATTCAAGGGAACCGTACTCAAGGAATTTGTGTGTTTTCTGCTTTAAAAGTTTAAATATTTTCCTCCCTTGAAATTTTATATGGTATTTTTCTAATATTAATTCCACAAGGAAGAAGATCTCTCAGGGATCCACAGCTGCATCCATAAAAGATGTATAATATTTTTTTCTCATTTGGAGTTGCAATTTAAGAGCATACTCATATTTGTATTTTATTCCAACAAGTTCAGTCATTCTATTATCTAGACAGCATTATGAACATGAGTGTGAACTACCACTGAACATGTATTTAAGATATCTGGGTGAACTTTGTGAAACTGTGCTCTTACTGTTGTTCCTACAATATGTTTAGCTTTTTCACATATGTTCTTTCTAATTCTTTTTTTTTTTTGAGACAGTCTCTCTCTGTTGCCCAGGCTGGAGTGCAGTGGTATGAGACAGTCTCTCTCTGTTGCCCAGGCTGGAGTGCAGTGGTATGATCTCAGCTAACTGCAACCTCTGCCTCCCGGATTCAGGTAATTCTCATGCCTCAGCCTCCCAAGTAGCTGGTATTACAGGCATGCACCACCACACCTGGCTAATTTTTATACTTTTAGCAGAGATGGGGTTTCACCATGTTGGCTGGGCTGGTCTTGAACTCCTGGCCTCAAGTGATCCACCCGTCTCCACCTCCCAAAGTTCTGGGATTACTGGCGTGAGCCACGGCACCTGTCTTGTCATTCTAATTCTAGACTCCCAGAAATATTTTTGTGTAATAAAATCCTCCCAGAAATATTTTTGTAAACATTTTTAAGAAGAGAAAATAGGCTTGGAGAAATACATTTGTTCAACTTATGTGTGATATTTCATAAGTTGCTGAGCCAGAATTGAAACGAAAGACAAATTTTAAGTGTTCTCACTATACCTCATTGTTTCAGTCTGTTCAGACTGCTATAACAAAATACCTTAGACTGGATAATTTATAAATAACAGAATTACTGTTCACAGTTCTGGAGGCCGAGAAGGCCAAGATCAAGGCACCAGCAGTTGCAACATGTAGTAAGTGCACAGTCTCTGCTTAATAGATGGCATCTTGCTTTGTTTTCACATTTTGGAAGCGAGAAGGCAACCCCTTCAACCTCTTTTATCAAGACACTGTTTTTTTTAATTTAAAAATTAGAAACACAAATTTCATGAGAGAGAATCTTCACACGGTGGGATCTTCCCATTCACAAGGGTGGAGTCCTCATGGCTTAATCACTTCCCAAAAAGCCCCAACTTTTAATATTATCATATTGTGGATTAGGTTTCAACCTGTGAATTTGTGGGAGACATCAGCATTCAGACTATAGCACTAATGGATTATGAGCAGTTATCCCAGTGGATTCCGATGTTCTGAGCAAACGCACAGAGAAAAGGCCCAAATAGGACACATGCACACGAATGTTCATTGCAGCACAGTTTACAATAGCAAAGACATGGAACCAACCCAAATGCCCATCGATGATAGACTGGACAGGGAAAATGTGGCACACATACACCATGGAATATTATGCAGCCATCAAAAACGATAAGTTCGTGTCCTTTGTAGGGACATGGATGAACCTGGAAACCATCATTCTCAGCAAATTGACGCAAGAACACAAAATCAAACACCGCATGTTCTCACTCATAGGCGGGTGTTGAACAATGAGAACACATGGACACAGGGAGGGGAGCGCTACACACTGGGGTCTGTTGGGGGGAAATATGGGAGGGACAGTGGGGGGTGGGGAGTTGGGAAGAGATAGCATGGAGAGAAATGCCAGATATAGGTAAAGGGGAGGAAGGCAACAAATCACACTGCCACATGTGTACCTATTCAACAATATTGCATGATCTTCACATGTACCCCCCAAACCTAAAATGCAATAAAAAATAAAATTAAAAAAAAAAAAGAAGAGCATCTTCTCCAAGGCTCTCAGGGACATATATGAAGCTGGACCAGAAGCATGATTAAGAGTCAGCTTCTCCAGTGGCAAAGCTAACCCTGCACAGATAATGCATCGCACCTGGCCTATGGCTATGCAGAATCCCCTGCGTCTATGTTAAGAGTCTTGGTTACAACTATTGTGTAAACCAGGGATCAGCATGTCCCGACCCATAGACCAAATCTGGCTCACCATCTGCTTTTGAAAATAATGTTTTATTGGAACACAGTCATGCTCATTTTTTAAAAGCATATTGTCTATGGCAACTTCTACACTACAGAAAAATCAGAATTGAGTAGTTATGACAAAGATCATATGGCCCACAAAGCCCAAACAGTGTGTCTTTTACAAAAAGAGTTGGCTGCCCATTGGTATAGACTAATACATTTAAAATCAGTATAACATGATTAGTTAAGAAAATACAATTCAATTTTTGCATGGTTTTTCTTAAAACTCTGATAAACAGCATTATAGGACAAATGTATATGTATTTACTTGGCTCTGGGCTTCCATAAGAATAGGGACAGTTGAAATTCCATGGATGTTTGAGCACATGGATGCTTCATAACCTTTGGAATATGAAGTTCTTCTGTCTTTGCACAATAACACTGTAGGAATTCCTCCTTACTTCTAATTGGTTAAAATCAAATTCACTTGTACTAAAACAAAAATGAAACATAAACTTGAGCATGCAAACAGCACTACAAGAGATCATCGTGCATTTCTGTAGCAGCCTGTGTCTTAGTCAGTCCAGGCTGCTATAATAAGGCACACAGGCTGGGTAGCTCATAGACAACAACCATTCATTGCTCACAGTTCTGGAGGCTGGAAATCAAAGATCAAGGTGCCAGCATGGTGGGTTTCTGTTGACGGTCCTCTTCCAGGTTGAAGGCTGCTGGTTTCTCATGGTATCTTCACATGGCAGAAAGAGGTCAAGAGAGCTCTCTGGGGTCCCTTTTATAAGAGCACTAAAAATCCCATTTATGAGGGCTCCACCCTCATGATATAATCACCTCTCAAAGACCCCACCTCCGAATCCCATCCCATTGGGGGTCAGAATTTCAACATATGAATTGTGGAGGGATGCAGACATTCAGTTCATAACATCTTGTGACCTCCATCTTTTTCCACTTTTTCCATTTGTGACTTCCATACTTCTCAGAATGTATTACTCTCCCATTATTGAAATGGACTGCTGCACATGGGATTAGTATAATGTGCAAAGGGAACATGCATCTATCTCTCTGATACCTTATAAGGAATGCATATTAACTTTAGCATCAGGACCAATATTCTTACTAGCTATATCACTTCTTAAGGGATAAGGGAGGGCAGAAGTCATAAAGTTTCCCTCACTTGGCTCTCCCCTCCACTAGCTCGCCACATACCCTACCTATAGCTATCAGAGGTTTTGGAAAGCAGCAGATCAAGTGAATTGTATGATGCCAGGATATCAGGCAGGCTTTGGTGGTGGGGTAGATGCATGGAAGGCATGTTTTGTAGTAACTGTAACGATTATGGTGCGCGCTTATCTTTAAATCTTCTTTGGTGCAAGTCCTTTTCTTCCCATCATAATCATATTTTTCTGATACCAGAATCAAGGTGCACAGCGTGGGAAAGCAGGCTTTGTGATTGTGAACTTATATGATTAGCTTGTGTAAAAATGGATAAGCATCAAGAATGGTCTCACATTCTAGCAATGAAGGTTGATGTGCTGCTTGCCTTATGACAGTAAAGAAACCCAAATCCTATCAGCATTTTTGCTTAGTAGGTATTATCATTGCTCCAAAGCATAATGAGGAGACTGAATAAACCAGTTTTCACTATGCTCTCCTAAGGTGGTTTTGGACTTTCAATAAGCTTTCCCCTGAGAATGTGAGAGATTGCTTGCAATATTAACATTTTTCTTCCATCACTTCAAAATAAGGCCAAGACAGGTAGCTAACTAGTAAAGTAGCCCTCTGTAAAATTCATCTTTTCCATCTTTTTGCACCTTTAAATGGGGCATAAATACAATTATCAAAATTTCTTTAGATGCAATAAGAAGATTGCACAACATCAGGATGTACCTGGTTAAACCTGACTTCCTATTTGAATATTCCATTATTTTAAAGTCTTTTGTGCAATTTTTAAAATTGAATACTGTCTGAAACTTGCTGCAAATGAGAAGCAACTCTTCTACAACATTCTGGATACTCTTCTCTAGTGGTTAACACCACACTCAATTTGGTGACACTCATTCTGGCCCCAAGAGTTCCCTGCCCAACACTGAAGAAAATGAAACCCAGTGCTACTTGTCAAACTGAGTGGCAAGCTCCAGCTATTGGCCAGCACTGTCACCCTGCATTTCTCCAAGGGAGTACTTTAGCCCTAGGCAATCCCTAGCCCAACTTCAACTCTGGTCCTCCTAAGAGGTGGTGGCAGAGAGAGACATGGCATATGCCTATTGCATAACACAAGACTCAAACAGCATGGTCCTTTAGTCTCACTTGCACCTATCTTGGCCTTGTTAACCTACCTCATCTATTTCCTCTTGCTTCTTGCTATATGTTTTAAGAAGTGTAATTTGAATGTCTTAATTTGGTTTTCAAGCTTTTTCAGTGAATGGCCCCTGGGATCATTCTTCCACTAGAGTACTGGAAGACTATCATTGCATTAGGGTAATTTTCAACACAATAATAGTGCTCTTCCTTACAATGAATTACATCAGCCATATTTGTTTTTATTTCAAAATGCTAAGGCATGTTTATTCAGTTGATCTGACTTATTCATTAACTATTAAACTCACTTAAAAATTAAGTACTAGAAATACAGACACCAAAAAAAGTCAAAAAAGTTAAAGATAACAAATACCAAATACCACCTAAAATGAACAAGTGTTAATGTTTTGTCATCTTTGCTGCAGATTTTAAAATTTTATTACTTGTCTTATCAAAAAACAACATCCTGAGAAAAGCTGTTTCAGAGATCGTGATTTTGAGTGTTTGGATTATTTCCACAGCTACTCCCTGAGCTACTATAATATAAAGAATATCCAGATCTAAATGATGTAATTAGTCATTTATGCTGAGCAAACTACATCCCAGTAAATTTCAGATAATTGAAATCACACATAGTATGTCCTCTGTCAACAGCTAAATAAAGCTAAAACTCACAAGAAGTTAAATACACGATCCTGAGATATTTGGAAACTAAGAAGTAGACTTCAACTGGATATTCAGGCTTTTCAGTAAATTGCTTGATTACATTGTTGGCCTGGTTTTAAAAATTGAGTTTATTATCAATGTGCATGGGTTCTTTATATATGCAGAACACTAATCATTTGCTTTATACCTATTCTGAAAATCATTTATCTCTATTTTTGGCTTTTAACTTTTTTTCTTTTGTGATTCAGAAGGCTCTAACTTTTATATAGTCAATTTTGCCAATTTTTCACATGATTTCTGGGGTTTTAAAAATATCTAATAAATTTTTTTGCTTCCCTGAGGCCCAAATTTATCCCTCTATAATTTAATATCTTTTCACATTTAGATTATGATATATCCAGGTTCATGATGTAAGGTATGAATTAGGAACGAGCCTTTATAATTTTTATATGGAAACCCAATTGTCCCAGAACCTTTAAATTGCAAATTCCTACAGTTATTTATCTCTATTTGTGAATTCTCCATGATTTTGACTGATTCACTTGTCTATCTCTACACTAATACTATACCCTCTTCATTTCTAGGGTTTTATAGTAAGACCTAACAACTAGTGTCGTAAGTCTGGTTCTGCATCAAAATTACCTTGCACTCTTGGGCATCCATTCACTTATTTCACAAATATTTACTGAGCAACTAGAATATGTCATGTACTTCTCTTCATGTGCTTGGAGTTAAATCAGTGAATAAAACAGTTACTAATCCCCGTGTTCATAACATCTTACATATTTACCTGTGAATATTGAAATTATTCTGTCAACTTCCACAAAAATCCTATTAGGATTGTGACAGAAATTACATTTAATGAAAACACTAATTTGAGAAGAATCACTATCTTTATGCTATTAAGACTTTTCACCTGAATGCTGAATCTGTTTACTTATTCAGCTATTTTTTGCGCCCTTTGATTAGATTTTGTGATTTTCTCCATAAAATTTCTTACACCTTATTAAATTATCTCTGGGTACTCGGTAGTTTAATTATTATTGAGAATGGTCTCTTTTCATCACATTCTATAGTTGGTTATCCCTGCTCTATGGAAACATTTAATTTCTGTATGATGATTCTATCTACCAATATTTTTAAACTCTAACTAATTCTAATCATTTTTTTCCTGAAGATTTCCTTAAATTTTTTCATGTGGATAGTCACACAATATGCAAATAAAGACAATTTTTGTCTCTTCCTTTCCAATCTTTATACCTTTTATTTATTTTTCTGTTATTTTCTTTTGGCATTGACTGAGATCTCTAAAACAATGATAGAAGTTGTGTGCACAGTAGGACAATATTGCCAAATTCCTGACTTCTATGGGACCACTCAATTTTATCATTAAGATGTTTGGTCTATGTTTTTGGAAAATATCATTTCATATAAAGGAGATTTCTTTCTATTCCTACTTTGCCAATAATTTCATATTTCATAAATAATTATATCATATGTTCTTTATGTATGTATAGAGACCATTATGATTCTAATACATTTATGTATCAATCACATTGTGAGATTTTCTTAGGTTGAACCAATTTTATATTTTTAAAATGAATTTTACTTGATCATAATGAATGGCCATTTGTTGCATTTTGTTTGTTTATAGTTTATACAAATTTTTATATTGCTTATAACTTATTTGGAAATATTGTATGTTTATTTATAAGCAAAACAGGTATATAGTTTTAAAAACTATACAATCCTTCATCTGGTTTGGGTATCTAGGTTATAACCATCTCACAAAATGATGCTCTTTTTCTCTTCTCTCAGGTTTTAACATAAATACTATTTTTATCTAAAATACTGGTTCTTCTCTTTGAAAAAGTTTTCTGGCCTAGGTTCCTTTTACAGGAGAGTATTATTTTCAACCACAGATTAATTTTTTTAGTTGTTCTTGGTTTGTACAGTTTTCTATGCTTTTATTCAATTATTTTAGAATATTTTCCATCTCAGCTAAGTGTTCAATTTTAGTGCCATGAAGCAACTTACAATAGTCTCTCATAATTTTTAAAATCTCTACTCACTGTAGTTGTGGACCATTTCTTTGTTCCTAGGACTATTTGTTTCTTTATGCCTGTCTTTTCTTTTCTCTCTCTCTCTCTCTTTTTTTTTTTTTTTGTCTCGATTAAGTTGGCTAATGGTTTATTTTAATTTTGCAGGTCTTCCAAACAAAACATATTTTCTCTTGATGGCATCTATGCTTTTATTTTCTACGTAATAAATTTCTCCTCATATCCTTGTTATTTGTTTCCTTATTTGAAGGAGTTACTCTTTTCTGTATTCTTGAGCTGAATTCTTATATATGTTTTAGGCAATGACAATAACCACTAATATTTATGGAGTGCCCACAATGTATAATATGCCAGAAATTTTTACTTGCTTTTTTTCCCAACTTTTATTTTAGAATTAGGAGGCATATATGTAGGTTTGTTACAATGGTATACTGCATGGTGCTGAGGTTGGGAGTATGAATTAATCTGCCACCCAGATGGTGAACATGCCTACTTATTTTTAATGTCATTGATTTTAGTTAAGATTATAGATTTTCCACAATGTACCAGAATCTCTGGAACACATTTAAAGCTATGTCTAGAGGGAAATAAATGCCCACATGAGAAACAAGAAAAGATCTAAAATTGACACCCTATCATCAAAATTGAAAGAGCTAGAGGAGCAAGATCAAAAAAACTCAAAAGCTAGCAGAAGATAAAAAAATAACTAAGATCATAGCAGAACTGAAAGAGATAGAGACACACACACAAAAAAAAACCTTCAAAAAAATCAATAAATCCAGGAGCCGGTTTTTTGAAAAGATCAACAAAATAGACAGACTGCTCACCAGATTAATAAACAAGAAAAGAGAGAAGAATCAAATAGATGCAATAAAAACGATAAAGGGGATATCATCACCGATTCCACAGAAATACAAACTACCATCAGAGACTCCTACAAACAACTCTATGCACATAAACCAATAAACCTGGAAGAAATGGATAAATTCCTGGACACTTGCACCCTCCCAAACCTTAACCAGGAAGAAGTCGAAACCCTGAATAGACCAATAACAAGGGCTGAAGTTGAGGCAGCAATTAATAGCCTACCAACCAAAAAGGCCCAGGTCCATATGGGTTCACAGCTGAATTCTACCAGACATACAAAGAGGAGCTGGTACAACTCCTTTTGAAACTATTCCAAACAATCCAAAAAGAGGGAATCCTTCCCAAATCGTTTTATGAGACCAACATCATCCTGATATCAAAACCCAGCAGAGACTAAACAAAAAAAGAAAACTTCAGGCCAATATTCATGATGAACATAGATGCAAAAATCTTCAATAAAATACTGGCAAACCAATTACAACAGCATATCAAAAAGCTTATGCATCACGATCAAGTAGGCTTCATCCTGGAGATGCAAGGCTGGTTCAACATACACAAGTCTGTAAACACAATCCACCACACAAGCAGAACCAAGGACAAAAACCAGATGATTATTTCAATAGATGCAGAGAAGGCCTTTGACAAAATTCACCAGCCTTTTATGCTAAAAACTCTCAATAAACTAGGTATCAGTGGAATATATCTCAAAATAGTAAAAGTTATTTATGACAAACTCACAGCCAATATCATATTGAATTGGCAAAAATTAGAAATATTCCCTTTGAAATCTGGCACTAGACAAGGATGCCCTCTCTCACCACTCCTATTCAATATAGTATTGGAAGTTCTAGCCAGAGCAATCAGGCAAGAAAAAGAAATAAAGAGTATTCAATTAGGAAAGGAGGAAGTCAAATTGTCTCTGTTTGCAGACGACATGATTGTATATTTAGAAGACCCCATCATCTCAGCCCAAAATCTCCTGAAACTGATAAGCAAATTCAGCAAAGTCTCAGGATACAAAATCAATGTGCAGAAATCACAAGCATTCCTATACACCAATAACAGACAAGCAGAGAGGCAAATCAAGAGCAAACTCCCACTCACAGTTGCTACCAAGAGAATAAAATACCTAGGAATACAACTAACAAAGGATGAAAAGGACCTCTTCAAGGAGAACTACAAACCACTGCTCAAGGAAATCAGAGAAGACACAAACAGATGGAAAAACATTCCATGTTCATGGTTAGGAAGAATCAATATCGTGAAAATGGTCATATTGCCCAAAGTAATTTATAGATTCAATGCTATCCCCATCAAGCTACCAATGATCCTCTTCACAGAACTGGAAAAAACCTCCTTAAACTTCATATGGAACCAAAAGAGAACACACATAGCCAAGATAATCCTAAGCAAAAAGAACAAAGCTGGAGGCATCATGCTACCTGACTTTAAACTATACTATAAGACTACAGTAATCAAAACAGCATGGTAATGGTACCAAAACAGAGACATAGACCAATGGAACAGAACAGAGGATTTGGAGGCAATGCCACACATCTACAACCATCTGATCTTTGACAAACCTGACAAAAACAAGCAATGGGGAAAGGATGTTAGGAAAACTGGCTAGCCATGTGCAGAAAACAGAAATTGGACCCTTTCCCAACACCTTACATTAAAATTAACTCCAGATGGATTAAAGACTTAAACATAAGACCTAACACCATAAAAACCCTAGAAGAAAGCCTAGGCAAAACCATTCAGGACATAGACACGGGCAAAGACTTCATGACTAAAACACCAAAAGCATTGGCAACAAAAGCCAAAATAGACAAATGGGAGCTGATTAAACTTCAGAGCTTCTGTACAGCAAAAGAAACAATCATTAGAGTGAACTGGCAACCAAAAGAATGGGAAAAAATTTTTGCAATCTACCCATCTGACAAAGGGCTAATATCCAGAATCTACAAAGAACTAAAACAGATTTACAAGAAAAAAACAAGCCCATTCAAAAGCGGGCAAAGGATATGAACAGACACTTTTCAAAAGAAGACATATATGAGGCCAACAAACTTATGAAAAAATGGTCATCATCACTGGTCGTTAGAGAAATGCAAATCAAAACCACATTGAGATACCATCTCGCACCAGTTAGAATGGCAGTCATTAAAAAATCTGGAGATAACAGATGCTGGAGAGCATGTGAAGAAACAGGAACACTTTTACACTGTTGGTGGGAGTGTAAATTCATTTAACCATTGTGGAAGATAGTGTGGCAGTTCCTCAAGGACCTAGAAATAGAAATTCCGTTTGACCCAGCAATCCCATTACTGGGTATATATCCAAAAGATTATAAATCGTTCTGTTATAAAGACATATGCACACGTATGTTCACAGTGGCACTGTTTACAATAGCAAAGACATGGAACCAACCCAAATGCCCATCGACAACAGACTGGACAAGGAAAATGTGGCACATATACACCATGGAATATTATGCAACCATAAAAAATGATCATTTGTGTCCTTTGTAGGGACATGGATGAATCTGGAAACCATCATTCTCAGCAAACTGACACAAGAAGAGAAAATCGAACACCGCATGTTCTCACTCATAGGGGGTTGTTGAACAATGAGAACACATGGACACAGGGAGGGGAGCATCACATATGGGGATCTGTTGGGGGTGCTATGGGAGGGACAGTGGGAGGTGGGGAGGTTGGGGAGGGATAACATGGAGAGAAATGCCAGATATAGGTGGTGGGGTGATGGAGGCAGCAAACCACATTGTCTTGTATGTATCTATGCAACAATCCTGCATGTTCTTCACATGTACCCCAAAACCGAAAATACAATTTAAAAAATAAAAAAATAAAAATAAAATAAAATAAAATAAATTTAATTGCATGCCCAGGCAATAAAATATTTATAAAATGATTGTTTTATAAAAAAGACATTCACATAGGTAAATAAGTCAAACTACTTCTCTTTTCTGACAATATGATTCTATACTTAGAAAACTCTAAAGACTCTGCCAAAAGGCTCCTAAAACTGATAAATGACTTCAGTAAAGTTTCAGGATACAAAATAAAAGTACAAAAATCAGTAACATTTCTATATACCAATAATCTTCAAGCTGAGAGTTAAATCAATAACACAATTCCATTTACAATAATCACACACACACACAAATGAAATATATAGGAATACAGCTAAGGAGGTGAAAAACCTCTACAAAGAGAACCAAAAAACACTGCTGAAAATCACAGATCACTCAAACAATGGAAAAGCATTCCATGCTCATGGACTGAAAGAATCAATATTGTTAAAATGGCCATGCTATCTAAAGCAATATACAGATTCAATGCTATTCCTATGAAACTACCAACGTCCGTTTTCACAGAATTAGAAAAACTATTTTAAAATTCATATGGAACCAAAACAGAGCCCAAGCAGCCAAAGAAATATTCAGTAAAAAGAACAAAGCTGGAGGCATCACACTACCTGACTTCAAACTATACTATAAGGCTATAGTAGCCAAAAAAGCATAGTACCAATTTTTTAAAAATAGACATATACACCAATGGAACAGAACAGAGAATCCCAAAATAAAGCTGCACACTACAACCGTCTGGTCTTTGACAAAGCTGACTTTGACAAGCAATTGGGAAAGGACTCCATATTCAACAAATGGTGCTGATAGCTTGCTAGTTATATGCAGAAGAATGAAACTAGAGCCCTACTTTTCACCACATACAAAAAGTAACTCAAGATGGATTAAAGATTTAAATGATAGATCTCAAACTATTAAAATCATAGAAGAAAACCTAGGAAATACCCTCCTCAATATTGGCATTGGAAAATAATTTCTGATTATTCTTTCAAAAATGTTTGGCTTTCTTTCAAAAGCAACTGCAAAAACAAAAGCATTAATTGACAAATGGGACCTAATTAAACTTAAGAGCTTTGGCACAGCAAAAGAAACTATCAACAGAATAAACAGACAACCTATAGAATTGGAGAAAATATTTGCAAACTATGTATGAAAGGTCTAATGTCCAGAATCTATAAGGAACTTAAATTATAAGCAAAAAACAAATAACTTAATTAAAAAATGGGCAAAGGACATGAACAGACACTTTCCAAAAGATGATATACAAGTGGTCAGCAGCATTTGAAAAAAAATATTCAACATGAGATACCCTCTCACACCAGTCAGAATGGCTGGCAATGAAACATCAAAAAATAACAGATGCTGATGATGCTGCAGAGAAGAGGGAATGTTTATACACTATTGATGGGAATGTAAATTATTTCAGCCACTGTGGAAAGCAGTTTGGAGATTTCTCAAGAATGTAAAACAGAGCTACCATTTGACTCAGCAATCCCATTACTGGGTATATACCCGAAGGAAAATACATCATTCTACCAAAAAGACACATGCACTCGTATGCTCATTACAGCACTATCCATAATAACAAAGACATAAAATCAACCTAGCTGCCCATCAATGGTGGATTGGATAAAGATGTGGTACTTATACACCATGGAATACTATGTAGCCATAAAAAAGAACAAAATCATGTCCCTTGCAGCAACATGAATGCAGCTGGAGGCCATAATCCTAAGTGAATTAACGCAGGAACAGAAAAGCAAATACCACATGTTCTCACTTAAATGTGAGCTAAACGTTGAGTATGTATGGACATAAAGATGGGAAAAATAGATACTGTGGACTACTAGAGTGGGGAGAGAGTGGGATGTGAGTTGAAAAACTACCTATTGGGTACTATGCTCACTATCTGGATGGTGGGATCCATACCCTAAACTGCAGCATCATGCAACATACTCATGTAACAAATCTGCACATGTACCCCCAAATATAAAATAAAAGTTTGAAATTATAAAAATAAAACAATAATAAAAAATAAATAATGCTCCAATGCAGTGTAATAAGAGTTCTAGGAGAAAAATGTTTTCAAATTGGAGAAAGCAATGAGTCTTTTCATTGGAAGAGCTCCCTATGGATTCAGAAGTAATCCCGATAACACAAAGTTTGAAACAGTGAAAAGAAATAAACTCTCTGAAAGATATGCAGAGATAAAAGAATAACAAGACAATGAATGCCAGAGAATAGGAAACATCAATGACTGGTGCAGAGAGTAAGAAGACAATTCAGCCAAGAAGAGCTGAAGAGTAAAAGTACTAAGAAATAAAATATCATAGAAGCCTCATGAGTACAAAGTTTTAAAATGAAGTGAACTAAGCGTCAAGTGCCACAGAGAGCATGAGAAGAGTCTTGGAACTGAGTAAAGACCATGGCATTTGCCAAGAAGTAGATCACTGGTGATTTTAGAGACAGTTGTTTACATAGAATGACGATAATATTCTTTAACAGGACATAATGTGTAATGTGAAAGAGATGAGTAGAAAGAAATCCGAGAATTCTAATCACAGGCTAGTGAGATCCTAAGAGCACAATTATAACTCAACTTCTTCTCTTTTCATGTGAAATAAGGTTGTTTTAATCTATGAATTTACTTATGCTTATGAATATACATATGCAGTCTTTTCTATAAAAAACTATTGAATTCAATTGAGGCAGAAATAGGCTAATGCAATGGAAAGGACACTCGCCTGAGCATCGGATTTGAATTCCAGTTCTGATTTACCAGATAGTAAGACCTCAGGCAAGACTATATCTATTAAAGGAATGTTTATACTAATGTGGTGGTTCTCAGTTATTGGCAGGGGCACTCTGGTGTGCTGCCAAACTTCAAGTAATGTTAAATTTCAACTTTGGTAACAATCTACATTTCATATTTTCCAAGTGAATCTTTTATATGGCATGTAGTGCCAAATGGGTCATGTGAAAAAATAGACAGTGATGCACAACTTGTGGCCAATGGCAGGTAAAGGCATTCCATCACATCAGGCCATCAGTAAAAAAAGTCATGTTTCTAGGACCGTGATAATTTTGTTTCATGAGTATATAAGACATCTCAGGACAGTGAACAGCTCTTGTCAATCAAAAACACAAGAACAAAGGGTGACCTTTTGTGTGGATTTCTGTATATACCCTCTAAGATGCTGATATTCTGTAGCTGGGATGACTTATTTAGTGGTATTTAACTACCTTAAATATAATAACCACAATCCTATATTTGAAAGTGTGCTGTAAACAAAAAATATGCACAACTACTGAATTTAATCATCAGTCAGATCCCCTCCAGTCATAATATTCTATCATTTTAAGACAACGAGTTCTAGTGTTGATGTCCATTAAAAATCAGCCCTTTATTTCTAAGGCCTGATCTTCCAAAAGAACTTATCCTCACTCAATTTAGAGCATTAAAAAATCTGGTTCCCAAATATATTCTGGCTCAATGTCTATATAACATTTTTCATTTGATTTAAAAAGATTATTTTTTTTTCACTTTTTACTCTTGGCTTGTTTCTGTTCTTTGGAGACATATTAACACATGGCAATAACTGTATTAGATTACTAATATTATTGCCCATTTTTTAATAAAACAAGTATTTGAAGAGACACATCACTAAAGAAGATGTATGCATATTAAAATCACAATGAAATACCACTACACACATATTAGAATGGCTAAAATATATTTTTTTTAAGTAATCACACTACTGTTACCAATAATGTGGAGGAACTGAAACTCTCAAACGCTGCTAGTAAGAGTGTAAAATGCTGTAACCACTTTGGAAAACACGTAGGAATTTTCTTAAAAAGTTATACATGTTCCATCATATGATCCAGTCATGCTACTCTAGAGCATTTACCTAAGACAAATAAAAACGTATGTCTATAGAAAAGCTTTCACAGAAGTAGTCATATCAGCTTTATTTGCAATAATTTAAAAACCAGAAAAAAACTCAAAAGTTCATGAACCAATAGATGAATAAACAAATTGTGGAGATCCATACAATGGACGAATCCTCAGCAATCAACAAGAATGAACTATTGATTCACAATATCCCAAAATAATTATGCTGAGCACAAAAAGCCAGATTAAAAGTGCAAGAAGTATGATTCCATTTGTAGAAAACTGTAGAAAATGCAAATTAATGTAGAATGACAGAAAGCAGGCCATTCATTGGATGTCTGCATGGGGGCAGAAAGGAACAGGAATGACGATTTCAGAAGGCTCAAGGCAACTTTTGGAGGTGATGAATATGTTCACTATCTTGATGATCATGATAGTTTCACAGATGTATATATACATCCAAACTTATCAAATTATACATTTTATTGTATGCAGTTTATTATGTGCCAATTATACCTCAATAATGCAGAAAAGAAAGAAGGGGAAGGAAGGAGGGGAGGGAGGGAGGGAAAAAGAGAGAATTGTCACCTCAAAAGGCTGTTAAGATTAAATGAATACTAGTAAAATATCTTAAACATTGCCTGACATATAGTAAAGCCCTCCGTAAATATTAACCATCACTATTATTATTACTATCAGCCAAATGGAGACCGTGATGGTTCCTACCCCATTGGAGCAGGGGCAGAACTGAATGAGCCCATACATGGCAAATGCATTTGCCCTCATGCTACATACTTCACGAGGGCTCAACAGGTGTAAGAATGTGCAGTCAGTAGGAATGGTGGATTAGTTGCTATTGTCGTTTGCTTATTTATAAGATTTAAATAGTCCATGTGCTTGGATGAATATTCGTTCTTTTTAGTGTCCCACTAGCCCAGTGGAGTGGATATAAGCAGGTAAAGATGTTGCAGCTAGTCTACAGTAGGTGCACCACTGGCAATTTTTGATCCCAAGCTCTGGCTTCTTTTTATTTTTTATTTTATTTTATTTTATTTTAAGAAAAAGAGAGAAAAGGAGAAAGAAAGAAACAGCAAAAGAAAGAGAAAAAAGAATGAAAGAGGAAAGAAAGAGGAAGAGAAAGAGGGAGAGAGAATGGGATTCTTGTTTTATTGCCCAGGCTAGAATGCAGTCTAAAAATGGGTATTAAAAACCTCTTTTATGCCAATAATTGTGCTTAACAATGGAGACAGGAAAGAATAGGGGAGGAAAACAACGAGTAAGCAGCCAACCAATATTTTATTTAAACCTGTGAAATGCCATGCAATTGCTGAGGAGTGATTTACTTCCAATTATGTGGTCACTTTTAAAATAGGTATAATGTGATACTGAGAAAAATGTATGTTTTGTGGATTTGGGGAGGAGAGTTCTGTAAATATTTGTTAAGTCTAGTTGTTCCAGGTCTGAGTTCAAGTCCTGGATATCCTTGTTAATTTTCTATCTCGTTGATCTGTCTAATA
>PVKP010010335.1:0-64899 GCA_004027715.1 Plecturocebus donacophilus
GAAAAGAACTTTCAACCTAGAATTTCATATCCGGCCAAACTAAGCTTCATAAGTGAAGGAAAAATAAAATTTTTTGCAAACAAACAAGTACTCAGAGATTACATCACCACCAGGCCTGCTTTACAAGAGCTTCTGAAAGAAGCACTACACATGGACGGGAACAACCAGTATCAGCCATTTCAAAAACATACCAAAAGGTAAAGAGCATCACCATAATGAAGAATCTACGTCAACTAATGGGCAAAACAGCCAGCTAGCATTACCAGAAGCTGCAATTTTCATCTCTGATAAAACAGACTTTAAAACAACAAAGAACATAAGAAACAAAGAGGGACATTACATGGTGGTGAAAGGATCAATCCAACAAGAACAGCAAGCAATCCTAAATATATACGCACCCATTACAGGAGCACCCAGATACATAGGGCAAGTTCTTAATGACTTACAAAGAGACTTAGACTCCCACACAGTAATAGTGGGAGACTTTAACATTACACTGTCAATATTAGACAGATCAATGAGATAGAAAATTAGCAAGGATATCCGGGACTTGAACTCAGACCTGGAACAACTAGACTTAACAAATATTTACAGAACTCTCCTCCCCAATTCCACAAAACATACATTTTTCTCAGTATCACATTATACCTACTTTAAAAGTGACCACATAATTTGAAGTAAATCACTCCACAGCAATTGCATAGCATTTCACAGATTTAAATAAAATATTGGTTGGCTGCTTAAAAAAAAAAATCAGGAGACAACAGATGCTGGAGAGGATGTGGAGAAATAGGAACACTTTCACACTGTTGGTGGGAGTGTAAATTTGTTCAGCCATTGTGGAATACAGTGTGGTGACTCCTCAAGGGTCTAGAACTAGAAATACTATTTGACCCAGAAATCTCATTACTGAGTATATACCCAAAGGATTATAAAACATTCAACTATAAAGACACATTCACATGTATGTTTATTGTGGCACTATTCACAATAGCAGAAACTTGGAACCAACCCAAATGCCCATCAAAGAAAGACTATATAAAGAAAATGTAGCGCGTGTGTGTGTGTGTGTGTGTGTGTGTGTGTGTGTGTGTGTGTGTGATGGAATATTATGCAGCCATCAGAAAGGATGAGTTCATGTCCTTTGCAGGGACATGGATGAAGCTGGAAACCATAATTCTCAGCAAACTGTCAAAAGAACAGAAAACCAAACACCACATGTCCTCATTCATAAGTGGGTGTTGAACAATGAGAACACATGGACACAGGGAGGGGAACATCACACACCAGGGCCTGTTGAGGGGGTGGGGGTGCTAGAGGAGGGTTAGCAGGGGATGAGGGGATTCTGGGGGGCTAACATTAGAAGAAATACCTATTGTAGATGATGAGGGGGATGGACGCAACAAACCACCATTGCACATGTATATCTGTGTAACAAACCCACGCATTCCACACATGTACCCCAGAACTTAAAGTATATATAAAGAACAGGTAAATGAAAAAAATAAATAAAAATAATGGAATAATGCAACCCAGCCACTGGTCAGTTTAGTGTAACTGAATTAAGAAAAGGATTTCTTCTGGGAAAATGATATCATCTGAAACTTTTGTAATTTTTTACAATGTCTTTTATTGAATCAGAAATCAACAGAATATTAAGCAAATATTGGTTAGTAAAAGAATATAAGCAAGAGAAAGCAAACACAGGAATGTCAAAGCTATTACTCTTGTCAAATATAAACTATGAAGAACTCTAATTAACATATCTAAATCAATAGGCATAGATAAGAGTAATTTTGCAAAAGGACAGCAAACTATAAAAAGAATGGTCTGTAAATTTCTGACAAATGCATTAACTGAAATTAATAGATCAATATATGATATTAAGCCAATTGGACATGAAAGAAGAGATTTATAGAACAGAAGATATATCATTAGGAAATATTCAAGCTGAAGCACATACATGAAAGGGCTGGCAAATACAAAAGGGAACTGAAGTAAAAGTAATCATGGCAGAAACAATATCCAAAGACTTATTGACTAAGAATTTTCTTTTACTGATGAAAGCACATCAATTTACATATTCAAAGATCATTATGGAATCGAAGCAGGGTAAATTCAAGGAAAAATACATCTCAACATATCATTGTAGAACTGCTGAAAATCAAAGAAAAAGACAAAAATATCACAAGCAGCTTGACCAAAAAAAAAAAAGAAAAGAAAGAACTTTCAAAGGCGCAACAGTAATATTGACACAGACCTCTCTCAAGAGAAAGGGAAAACCCAAAAGGGGAACCAAGCTAGTTGGCTAGCAATAAATACTTTATAAAGCCGTATTAACTATGCATATATAGTTAAAAATGCAATAACACATTTAAAAACAAAGAAAACAGAATAATAATGCAAGAAATAGACCCATACACATATATCACTTCATTTATGACAATGATGTCATTGCTGTGCAATTGAAGAGACTAGTCTTTCCAATGAATGATAGTCAATTAGATATTGATATGAAAAATAAAAAGAGTAAATTAATTACAGATGATTCACATAGAAATATAATACGAAACATGAGACTGTAAAGCATCCAGAAGGAAATGTAGGAGAATGTCTTCATGACTTAGGGTAGTCCATTTTTTTAAAAGACACAAAAATTTTAATACATTGGACTATATTAATATTAACAACATTGTTTGTCAAATGACACTGCTCTGAGTGAAAAGGAAGTCTTTAAATTAAAGAAGATAATTTCGATATATGTAATAAATGAAGTCTAGGCAAAGACATAAATAAATAACTGCTATATATACACAAATGCACACACACAAGGGTACCTATACTTATATTTCTATATCCATCTATCTATCATTTATCTATCTATCTATCTATCTATCTATCTATCTATCTATCTATCTATCTATCATCTATCTATCTATATCTATCTGTCTATGTCTATATCTATTTCTTTATCTATCTATCTATCTATCTATCTATCTATCTATCTATCATCTATCATCTGTCTGTCTTTATTTCATTATGGAAGTGTGTAGGGAACCAGTCCTACATCACCTGTGGGTACCCCGTGTTCCGTGGTGACAAAGGAATGAGAAAAAGACAGATTAAGAGAGACAGTGGGACCAGGGGCCATCACTCATTACTTTGGAGGAGACAGTGAAGGCCCCAAGCTCTGATCATCCACACTATTTATTGATTACAATCACTTTGATCTATAGGGTAGGGGTGGAGTGATGGTGGAGTGAATCAGTGAGCCAGAACTGGTGTGTCATCCTAAGGATAGATAACCATGGCAGTTTGGGAGTTTCACAAAAAAGAACATGTGGGTATCTTTAGCTTATTTTCTATGTACAGCTGGTGGAATACAGACCTTACAAGGAGCCTACAAGTCTGGATACATCATAGTGCTACAAATGGGTTTTACATCCTTGAGCACAATGTTGATGGTAACAACACCTAGGTCACCCTACACCAGTACCTGAGGCATGGACGGGCCTTCCTCCTCAGAGGCCTCCTGCGGCCTTGCGCAGTTTGTTGTTTCTTGTTTATATGTTACTCATAACTAGTTTATGTAGGCACTCTGTAATTCCTTTCTCCTTTGCTGCTTTTCCCAACAGAAGTGCAAGAGAAAAATATGACAAAATAAGATTATCACATAAAAAGTGCCAAAAATGAAAAAAAATGATGAATATAGAGGAATTGATTATTTCATACACTGTTTTTGGGAGGCTAATAATTTAACAACTTTGGAAAATATTTTCCAATATCAACCAAAGCTGAGTAATGTAATATCCTATTATCTAGCAATTCAATTAGGTGGATTATACCTAAGAGAAGACGATTTATGGCAGTATTATTCCTAGTATCCAAAACTGTATATAACTCAAATATATATCAATGCTGAAATGGGCAAATAGCGGTACATTCATTAATTGGATTTCTAACCAACATGGGATGAGAATGAACATCCCATTTCATAATCACAGCATGGAAGGATACTACAGACTACAGTTACCTACTATATTAATGCGATATCTAGGAAAGTTTCTGCACACATATTGTAAGGGCTTATATAAATAAAAAAATAAGATGCTCCTTTGTTTTTGTTAAGAATAATGGCTGAGACTTCTCCCCCTGACCTTTTCTTTACATATTCAAAAAGCATTATGGAATCAAAGCAGGATAAATTCAAGGAAAAACACATTTACTTTAGAAAACTTGTAATTATAACTTCTTTCTCTTTGAAATTTGTGTGAATACTTTTGAAGTCTAAATAAGCCTCATGTCTTCTTTACAACCCAGAAATGCTTTCCCCAAAGCCCGGGGACCAATTCATTGACATATAATCATCGGAAAGACAATGCTCCTATCACCCAGTGTCTGTGGAAAGATAGAAATCTAACTGCACTAGGGCACCTGGATCCAAAACTAGTTCCCATCATAAAGATGTGAGTGTTTGTGTTTTTGAGGAAAAAGTCTATTAGTGAAAAATAGACAGCCACCTCAATTACCAGGTGAATCCAGAATCAGAATGAACTATGTTTGGACAAATGGTGTTTTCAAGACTTCTTTCTTGAGTACCAATTATTGTTCATCTTATGAACATATGTGTCTTTTATTGTTTCTACTTGGCTACATAAAAAAGAGAGATTTCTTTCTGTCTTTGCAATCTCTGAGTAGATCGTGATGCACATCACATTCTGATTTAATGCTAATTTAATAATTATATTTCTCCAACTGCACCATACATATACACACACAAACACATATGTACACACATGCACTTGTACATATACATGGGGACTTCAAAAAGTTTTAGAAAAACAACTAAAAGAGAAATAAAAATATTAAAATGGTAAATATATAAATATAAACTTTGTTTTTTGTTTCTTAACATAAGCTCCATCAGTTTCTAGACATGTTGGCAAGCAATGATACCAAGCATTTAGTTCATCCTTAAAGAACTGAGGGTCCTGGGAATTTAACCATGTAAAAGCAGTCTTTTATACATTATCAGCTGAACACAAATAGATGCCTTTTGCAGATGTTTTAAGATTGGGAAACAAAAAGAAGACAGAAGTAGCCCAATCAGGACTGCAAAATGGATGCCAATGATGTCCCATTAAAACTCTTGCAAAATTGCCCTGGTTTCATGAAATGAATGAGTAGGAGTACTGCAATGGTGAAGAACTCTCTGGTGTGGTTGTACCAAGTGTTGTTCTGCTAAAGATTTGGCAAACTTTCTCAAATCTCTCTCATAATAAGCAGATATTATTGTTATTTGGACCTTCTGAAAGTCAACAAGCAAAATGCCTGAGCATCCTGAAAAAAATGGTGGCATGACCTTTTCTCTTGACTGGTCTGCACTGGTGTGGATTGTAACACTTTCAACTCTTGGTAGCCACTGCTTTGACAGTGCGTTGTCTTCAAGCTTGTACTGATAAAGCCATTCTTCATTTCCTATTACAATTCTTTGAATAAGTATTTCAGGATCTTCATTTTACTTGTTTAAAATTTCCTTTGAAAGCTCTACTTTTTTCTGAAGCTAATCTGGGTACAATGGTTTTAACATCCATCAATTGGGAAGTCTGCTCCACATTCACCACATTCATTTTTTAATGAGCCCATTAGTATATCCATTTTCTGCTGTTAATTCGTGGGCCTCTTCAATTAGAATATGAAACACATAAATGATTTTTCTCACAAGTTGATGTGGATTATCTGCCACTGTGGGCCTCATCTTCAACATTGTCTCATCTTAAAACAAGTTATTTATTTGTAAACTGCTGATTTCTTGGGGACATTGTCCCTCGAAACTTTTTGCAAAGCATCAATGATTTCACTCTTCTACCCAAATTTCACCATAAATCGCATGTTTGGTCTTGCTTTAGTTTTAGCAGAATCCATGTTGCTTAGATAGGAAATCTTTCTAAGGGATCGCTTTCTTAGTGTCTCAAACTAGATAGCTTTCAGACATGTTATAAAAGGTTATTATGAGCTTAATTTGATGCAAAATATCTTGAAATATATGCTTGATTTTTTCATAATATGAATTTTCTATGAACTTTTTGAAGTCTGTTATGTGGTAAAATTTTCCTGCAATGCAGGGAACCAAAATATTTGGTTAACAGCCCTAGGGGTCATAGCAGTGTTACTAAACTCTATGATACTGAACATAGAATTTAAAAAAAAAACAGGTGAGCCAATGACTATTAGACCTGTAATAATTGGGCCTTGAGAGTACACTGAATAACCTTATGACAGAATCAATCATAAGGGAGAATAGTTGCTGAAGTCCTAGATTTCTACCTCTGATAATAGGAGCTAAGTATGATGTAAAGCCTGAGCCTCAAACTAAAATGAAACACTTAGAATGTGAATATTAAACCTATTCCCACATTCTAAGGTTGAGTTTAAGCAATTTTTTGAATGAGTCAGACTCTGTGCAGAGCGACCAAAAACATAATTAATTAATTAATTAATCTATCGATCTATGTATCTGTGTAAATCGTTGCCTCTAAACATGATCTCTTAGACTTTATCTTTACCCTTGGTTGATACCTTGTGCATACATCATAGCCCATTAGATCAGTATCAACATAAAAAGCAGTTTTATTTTTATATACAAAGTGCACTCATCCAATTTAATGCTAATTTTTAATTTCTCATCAAATTCAAAGTGCCTTTCTTCTTCCCTTTCACCACCAACGCTAGTCAGCCTTTTCAGCTTTGATGTGTAGCTCATTGACAGTGGTAGAAAAGTGACAACATAATGTATTTTTTTCACTCACTCCGTATCACCTGCAGTACCAAACCCTCATTTGTTGATTTTAGCTACTTAGGACTAAATAGAGTAAAGAGATTTTGGAACCAGAATAAAGGCTATTCGTTTTGTTTTGGATTTTTTTATATTTAACTTTTAGCTGAATCAAATACATTATTCTAATGCTGGCTAATTTAAGGAGCACATTAGTGATCTCTTTAGAGATTGTTCTTGGAGATCCCACTGGACCTTCCAACTAGCTTCTAATACAGGGCATGTTTTCTGCAACTGATTTTCTGTGACACTCTTTCAACTTTTGAGATAGTAATGATATTCCTCAGTCTGCTGATACCTCCTTACTGAGATGATAGCTCTCCTGAGCAATATCTTTTATGAGAATGCAAACCCAGCTACCTTCCATTGCACATAATTGAAGCATGAGACTTATGAACCCTTGTCCCATTGCCTTTAAAAGCACCTGCTACTGCTGCTACTTCTTTCTCTTTTCCTTACTATTTGGGGCTATTCAAGACAGTTTCTACCTTCAGCCTAATCAGTGAGATACCATTCTCTATAATCCATAACCCAATCTCAGGGGGCTCTAACTGAATTAACTCATAAATTGTTCCCCTTCTCCATTCCAATCACTACCTGTTACATGGCATAAGCCTTGACATCTCGTCAGTTATTTCAGTATTTATCTAGACAGTGAGATGTTTATTTCACCTCTTGTAAACCATCAGAATTTCTATGACCACTCTATTTGAGAACCTTCCTAATTGACTTGAATTATAGAAAATCCAGTCTTTTTCTATCCTTTATAATTAAGAGGAAATACCAACCAGAATAGTTATGGGATATATAATTATCTTTTAAAAGGTTCCTCCTTTACTGAATTGTTAATCTTATCTCGTATAGGCTATTGAGATTGCTCATCCCTGGAACATGTGGCTAACTCTTAAGTCCTTTGGGTATGTGACTATATTTATTTTTTGAATGTGGAAACATAGATCATTAATCCTCTCTGACTTTGACATTTTATCTACAATACTTAGAAAATGGTAAAAGTCTCATTTTACATCCCATTCCATTGGAAGAAATATAATATAGTCAAAAGGTGTCAATTAAAATGTAACCATTGATCACCACATACATCCATCTAGGGAGAGAGCTAGACAATGAAAATGTCCTGCCTCTCAACAGGATGTAGCAAATGGGGAAGACGGACCTTGATGTCACTATCTGTGTGTGATTTTTCTTTCTCTCTCCTCTTATATGTATCTATGTATGAGTGTGGTGCGTATATACACCCCACACACATACATAGATACATATATGAATGTATGTGTGTGTATATATACACATACATAGGTAATTATTAGATAATATCTTTAAATACTAGTAAATGAACATCAAAATGTAATACTCATAAATTAATTTTCTCTCAGAAAATTTAATATTGACTGTATTTTTAAGAACTTCTCTTATTCTGAACAATGTTCAATGAAAATGTTTGCAACTCCTCCTTCCTGTTAAGTTGTTGTGAAGTAGAAAGTGAGATGACTTTTCAAATATTCATTTTATTTGTCAGTTAAAGTAATAATGATACAGAATGCAGTAACAGTGACATGATGTCCTCCTCAAATGACAGTCATTTGGAATAGATTTTTTATGTGTATATTCTCATGGAATTTTCAAAATCAGAAAATGGGCATTCTTGGTATTATAAAACCAAATAGCAATTGTTTTCAGTTTGTGTAAAGGATAATCAGATACAGATCCTGACCACAGCCTTAACAATGTGACGGTTCAGTTTCTCTCGTGTCAGTTTCTTGATCTACTCTCACTTCCTGCATATGCTGTTACCACGGAGAATTCAGACTGCATATGTGGCCATGCTTGGAAAATTGAAGAATGCTATGTGAATGAGAGATATAAGTCATTTAAAAATGTAAGCGATACCGTTTCTTTTTTTCCCAAACATCATTTATTTTTAGCTGGAATTACATACTTTACATTCTTTTGTCTTCATAGTGCACTTTTCACTTCTAATGTATCACATATTTCCAATGTTTTACATACAGTAGACAAAAAGTGACAATGTAGCCCAGTTTCCTTATAAAAAGATTTTTCATTTTTTTCTGTCTTCTCCAAAAATTCTCTTAATTTTAAAATTTTAGTTTTTTTCCCTGCTACTTTTATACAGATGATGTAGCCATTGATTTTTCTGTTTGCTGAAAAATAAAGATTAGTGGCCAAAAGTCAGAAGTTTAAGAGATGAAAGGAGATAATTGCTTGAATTTAATCTATTATCTGTTGTGTTTACACAGACACACAGACACACAGAACATTTCTATACTAATAGGATCTTAAGCATCTGTCCAAATTATTGATATATATGATATGTATAACAGTAAAACTTTTTCTGAAAATTTCTTACTTTTTCACCATTTTCTTTGTTTTAATAGCATGCATTGAAATATCTTTTACCATTTATATTCTAAGTGCTTGTTTCAGTGAATTCATATTATATTTTACTTTGTTAAATTTCATCTCACTCTGAGCTTAAGGTTTCCATACAGAAATTTAGTTTGCGACTAGTATATTTTGCTACTGTAAAACATAAAGGTTAAAAAGAATAACTGAGTCTTTATTTTACGGTTTCATGCTTCCAAGTGATGCTCTTAGAAGTTCTTAGCTCCTTAGATTTCACAGGTTGTTAGCACCATCATGAGAGCCCCTGCTGTTGGCTATATCAAAGAGACATTTAATTAGTCAGAGATATTGAGGTTTTAAAACTGTCTAGTGCACATGTCTATAACTATTTGGAATGATTTCTTATAGCAGGTATTTCTTCTGTAGATGAATAGAACAAGTATAGACACATAATTCATTGTACAAATAGATAAAATGTCATTGAAAATAATTGATTATTGCTTCCAAAGAAGACCCAGTGTGATATATTTACTGGTTTTCTATGGAAGTATCATATATCACTTTGGGTTTTCTCTAACATTGTGAAGTTTATATTGTCTGTTTGGAAGATGTATCAATCTCAGAAATCACTCTCTTTACCTTTAGAAATAATCTCATCATTTTGTGTCTACTAGACTTGTTTTGCAGTGACTTCTTAGCCCACATTTTTTTTTTTAATTTTACTTTTAGTTCCAGGATACATGTGCAGAATGTGCAGGTTTGCCGTGTAGGTATACATAGATATACATGGGCCATGATGCCGTACATAGGTATATATGTTTCATGGTGGTTCGCTGTACCTATCAAGTCATCATCTAGGATTTAAGCCCTGCATGCATTAGGTATTTGTCCTAATACTGTCCTTCCCCTTGCCTCCCACCCCTCGACAGGCCCCAGCATGCATTGTTCCACTCCCTGTGTCCATGTGGTCTCATTGTTCAATTCTCACTTATGAGTGAGAACATGTGATGTTTGGTTTTCTGTTCCTGTGTTAGTTTTCTGAGGATGATGGCTTACAGCTTCATCTATGTCCCTGCAAAGGACATGATCTCATTCTTTTTATGGCTGCATAGTATTCGGTGGTGTATATGTCCCACATTTTCTTTATCCAGTGTATCATCAATGGGCATTTGGGTTGGTTCTATGTCTTTGCTATTGTAAATAGTGCTGCAATAAACATATGTGTGCATATGCCTTTACAATAGAATTATTTATATTACTTTGGGTATATACTCAGTAATGAGATTGTAGGGTCAAATGGTATTTCTGGTTCTAGATCCCCAAGGAATAACCACATTGTCCTCCAAAATGTTTGAACCAATCTACATTCCCACCAGCAGTGCAAATGTGTTCCTATTTCTCCACAGCCTTGTCAGCATCTATTGTTTCTTGACTTTTTAATAATTACCATTCTGGTAGGCATTAGATGGCATCTCATTGTGGTTTTGTCTAATGATCAGTGATTATTAGCTTTTTTCATATGTATATTGGCCACGTAAATGTCTTCTTCTGAGAAGTGTCTGTCCATGTCCTTTGCCCACTTTTAAATGGAATTTTTTTCTTTTTTTTCTTTTTTTTTTTTTGCCTAAGTTCCTTGTAGAATCTGGATATTAGCTCTTTATCAGATGAGTAGATTGCAAAAATGTTCTCCCATTCTGCAGGTTTCTTGTTCACTCTGATGCTAGTTTCTTTTGCTGTACAGAAGCTCTTTAGCTTAATTAGATCATAATTGTCAATGTTGGATTTTGTTGTAATTGCTTTTGGTGTTTTAATCACAAAGTCTTTGTCCATGCCTATGTCCTGAATGGTATTGCCTAGGTTTCTTCTGTGGTTTTTATGGAAAATCAGGCAATTTAAAAAAGAGTGTTCAAATAGGAAGAGAGGACGTCAAATTGCCTCTGACATGATTCTATATTTAGAAAACCCAACTGTCTCAGTCCTCAAACTCCTTAAGCTATTAAGTAACTTCAGCAAAGTTTCAGGATACAAAATCAACATGCAAAAAATCACAAGCATTCCTATACACCAATAGACAAGAAGACAGCCAAATCATGAATGAACTCCCATTCTTAATTGCTATAAAGATAATAAAATACCTAGGGATACAGCTGACAAGAGACATGAAAGACCTCATCCAGGAGAACTACAAACCACTTCACAGGAAATAAGAAACGACACAAACAAATGAAAAAAATATTCCATCCTCATGGATAGGAAAAATCAGTATTGTGAAAATGCCATACTGCCCAAAGTAATTTATAGATTCAATGCTATTCCCATCAACTACCATTAACATTCTTCACAGAATTAGAAAAAAACTACTTTATGGAACCAAAAAAGAGCTTGTACAGCCAAGACAATCCTTAGCAAAAAGAACAAAGCTAGAGGCATCCACTACCTGACTTCAAACTGTACTACAAAGCTACAGTAACAATAACGGCATGGTACTGATACAAAGCAGACATATAGACCAATGGAACAGAGACCTCAGAAATAACACCACACATTTACAATCATCTGACCTTTGACAAACCTTACAAGAACAAGCAATAGGAAAAGCATTCCGTATTCAATAAGTCGTGCTGGGAAAACAGGCTAGCCATATGCGGAAAACTGAAACCGAACCCCTTCATTACACCTTGTACAAAAATTAACTCAAGATGGATTAAAGACTTAAAGGTAAAACCCACACTTTCCAAGCTTTTAAAAAAAACTTTTATCTCAAGAACACCTGTTTCTACCTTGGAAGTAGGTCTGTACTATGAGATTCGCCCCCTCTCACAGCTGAAATCTTTAAATACATGGTTAAAGTTACATCAATCTTAAACTTTTTCCATAAACTTGGAATTGGGACAGCAATTTTAGCATTTCTCTAGTATACATTTAAACTGATAAGTGTGACAAAGCTAGGCTGAGATAGTTACTTGGCTGTTAGCTTGTTAAAATCTAAAATAATCTGTGTGTCAATGGAAAAGAATGAAATACATGCCTGGAGAAAGGCAAAACAAAGAGATCAGCGTGGCCCAGAACTATTAGAGGGCAACCTCATTTGTTAATTCAAGTTCCTGATTTCTGTTGCTAATGAGGCTTAACTCAGATTGCTGCCATCATATTTCATGTGGATAAACTAATATGCTGAAAATAAATTTCCTTTCCATACCACCCTTTGCTTAAAATAATTGGAGTGAGTTTCTAATATTTTCACCAAAAAGAGCTTTGACTATACTCTCATGGCTAAGGATGGAATGATCAGTTTATTAATCAAGGTCAATATCCAAGAGAACAGAGTGCTTGCAATAAAAAGGTCAGTGGTTACTTAGAATTACAGAATATTAGATTTTAAGTGGATCTCAGAGATCATTTATTGGAGCTATCTCATTTTCTATCTTTCCACCCATCAATTAGGAAACTACATCACAATACCACTAAATTAATTTTATTTTCTTCTTCTTTGTACAGTTACAATTGATTTCACTGTGGCTACAGATCATTATTAACAATTTTTATAGAATAAAGTCTGATATTTTATTTCCCTGAAAACCAATAATAATAATGTTTTATTGTGGCTACACTGGTAATTTGCAGTTTGACTTCATACAGGTTACTTACCTCCTTTGAATAATCACTGTCTTGTTTATTAATGAGAGTATTAAAGTTGTTTCAACAATGAAGGGTGTTATCATGAAGACCAAATAAAGATGGTTTGTTACTGGATAATGTATAAGATCATGACACAGAAATGACCATCTAGAATTACAGAAGACAAGTAGAAATAAGAAATTTTGAGTCATTACAGCAGTTCTGCAAGGAAAAAGAAGAACAATAAAAACTCAGTTTTAACCCCATCTAGATAAAAATTTATTAAACTAGAAGGAAAATAGCAGGCTAGCAAGATCTATCTGTAAGGAATGGAAGACATATTATATATTACATTATTTATATAATTTTTAAAAACATTTCTCCATATGCCGCCTTGAATCTTTAAGTCCTCGTACCCATTGGTTTCAACAGAGCTCATAGCAAATGCTATTGTTTTACTTCAAATAAAAATTTCAAAAATAAAAACCAAAAAAATGAAATTTATAACTACATGAATTTTTTTAAAAAGGAAGAAAACAAAATTAGAAAGCAAGGGTTGCTACTGGCATTTTTGTTGTGTTCTCCATAAGGGAGGAGAGCCTAAAAGAATAAGTTGATCTGTGCCTGCCACTTCCAATCTTTAGGGTGTTAGCCCATATACAAGCCAGTTGATTTACACTAGATCCACACAAGACACTGATAGTTCTTGTTGACTGCCCTTGAGCAATAATATTTCTGAGAAATATTTCTTCCTCAGGTATGAGAAATCCAGAAATCAGATAATTAGTATTTCCTGTGAAAAGACTACTCTTGACAAATACAGGATGAGAGAAAAACGATGAACACTTATTTTTGTTTCCTTGAAAGACAGTTCTGAGAACCATGGCATAAGGCTCATCTAAGAGTCATAGGGAGATGGGTTTGATGGTGTGCACCTGTAGACAGACCTACTACTCCAAAGGCTGAGCTGGAAGAATTGCTTGATCTCAGAAATTTGAGTCCAACCTGGACAACACAGTCAGAGAACATTTATTACACCCCTCCCCCACAAAAAAGGTGAGTAGCTGTGGCCAGTTTAACAATGCACTTTTTGATTGCTTTTCCCTCCTTCTCTTTGACACTGCCTTTATACCTCACATGGGCAAATAAAGTAACTTCTAAATAAACTGTTTTCAGTAGCAGCTGTCATAGGCTCGACTTGCAGAGAACCCAGACTGAGAAAGTTTGTACATAGAAATATGCCTACAATGCAAGCCCTTGCAATAATATTTTAGAGCTAGAATACACATGTATCAGATAAAAATATTGACCCCATTGCTGATTATAATGGAGAAGAAGAAAAACCCTAATCCCAACACTATTGCAATTACCAGGAATCCCACCTTGTGGGTTGGGATAGTGTATATGTATAGGTAAAGAGCAGGTTATGAGGTAGTTATGACACTGTAATACTTAAAGAATTTTAAGAAATACTACAAGAATCATTGGCTGGGTGTAGTGGCTCCCACCTGTCATCCCAGCAATTTGAGAGGCCAAGGCAGGAGGATCACTTGGGCCCAGGAGTCTGAGACCAGCCTGAGCAACACAGAGGTCCCCATCTCTATGAATAATAATAACAACAACAAAATCAGCTGGGCATGGTGAAGCATGCCAGTCGTCCCAGTTACTTGGGAGGCTGAAGCAGGAGGATCTCCTGAGCCTGGGAGGTCAAGGCTACAGCGAGTTATGTTCACTCCACTGCACTCCAACCTGGGTGACATAGTGAGGACATGTCTCAGAAATAATGAAGAGTTGTTTAATAAGAGGGCTTTGCAATTAACCATTTACTACGTTTTGGAAGAGAAAATTGTAAGTTCAGATCAGCTAGCTATCACCTCAAAGCATACTGTGAAACATACAGGACTTACATAGAAACAAATTGGAGCCAAGGTCTAATTGTAAAAGCAGAAGGATATAAAGAATGCTAGAATTACAGCTTTGTCAGGTTATTTATGTCATACATAGGACTTGGACATTCTTTAAAGTAGGATGCCAAGAACTGGGATTAGGTGGAGTTTGTGGACCGCTATACTTCTCAACATCTACCTCTAAGAAAGAGAGCACATTGTAAGACCCACACAGACTGGAGGCACCATATTCCACACCTGGAAATATATTTCTGCTATATTCTTATAGAGTACTCTGCAGACTGCAAGTCTGGACCTAAGACTGTAAGAAGGCTTGGCTGCAATTACAAGCTGTAGTGCATGTTTCTTGACAACTTAAGTCATATTAACCAGCTAATCTGATGGAGCTAAAATAATAAATGGTAAATAATAATGTTCTATGGAATATCTGGTAGTTTGTAGTAAATTCTCTGCCTAATTTCTTGGAGTTAGTTCTGATCATCATGCCACACACACACAAAAAAAATCAGTTTTTAAAAATGATTCTAGAGCCCTTAGAGTAACTGAAGGCCTGAACAAAAAGTGCAGAACTGTTCATCATGAGTTTCATATTATCAGATTCATTGAGTCATAAGGCCAGGTGGGCACAGCAGCTAAACATTCCAAAGTGGAAATATGCATTCAAGTATAGGTTACAGCAGAGACAAGTTAATTAAGAAAGTTGTTGGCATTCCCATGATTTTTTCTTCTATTATATCACAGCCTCTTCCTCAGCTTATACTTGGTGGTTAGTTAAGTTCTCTATGATCAACTGGCAGAGGGAGAAAAACCTCAAGCTTGGATCACAGATGGTCAGTGTAATATGTTGGCATTAACTATAAATTTGTAAGTGATCTTAAATGAGTGTGATAAAGGAGAGGAATGCTAGACCTCCAAAGAGTACAATTTAAAGGGAAAGGCAGCCTGAAGAACAGAGACACATGAGTACTGGACCAGTGCTGAATGACTTTGTTGGTTGGTTAGGCATCTGGAAGGAGCAATCCTGGAAGATCAGAGACAAAGTAGTCTGGGGTTAGTAGGACGTGCATAGAGCTACAGGAGTAAACCGGGATGTAGATCTTTTGGTTTCATGTTAATGCCCATCAGAAATTAGTCCTAGGAGATAATCAATACCCAAGTCGATTTCACCCAGCCTCTCTTCTCAGAAACTCCAGTTAGGGCAAAACGAGCACTTGGAGGAATGTATGAAAGCTCTTTTGGGGATCCACATTATAAGCACTCTACTCCTGACCACTGATTCTACTTCTACCGCTGCTGGATGTCCAACTTTCTCAAAGCAGAAATCAACCCTGTGCTCTTAATGTGCTAGTATCAAATATATGATGGTTTATTTCATCAGATCCTTTTCGCCCTATATGGACCATCAACACATCTTTACTGGAACTGACATATACTCTGGCAATGGGATTGCTTCCTGTCTGCAATGCTTTTACCCTTACCATCATCCAAGGAATTAAGAAAGACATAATATTTTGGACAGCATTGCCTTAGTAAAAGGAATGTGTTTTACAGGGCTTGATTATCAGGAAGTCTGCCTGAATAGAACCATGAAATGTCCTAAACACTGGCTCAGAGACATTTCTTTTGCTCTAAAGGTTTTAGTTCTGAGTCCAGGACAAAAGATGTAATCTCAAATACAAGAAATTATCTTAACAGTGTTATTTGAAATAGTGGAACTATTTACATGCACTGAAGCTGTAAGGTGACAGATAAGCAATTTTCAATATTATGATCAAAATTGTTTTACAAATATATATAATCACAGGATTATACAATTAAAACTGAATTAAGCTATGTCTAGGAAAATTTGAAACTGATATTCTGAAATATGAATCATGCTTGTGATTGAGTGGTTTTTTTCTTATTTATATTTTTGTTATTATCTAAATTGTATTCAATATGTAAACAATAAGTATGCAAAAAATTAAGACAGTTAATATGTCACTGGAAAAGGGAAATAGGCATAATCTGTCCAATTTGATTCATATAGGTTGATTTGATTTACTTGTTCTTCTTAAATATTTATAATATGATACTCATCATAGCACAAGATCTTCTGTGCAGAAACAGCTTAAGGATACAGAAGAGAGAAATATTGACCAATGGCACATGGTAAAGAAGTCTCCAAAATAGAGGTAAATAATATATTTCCCCAGGCTAAAAATGAAAATATTTTCCAGAGAAACATCAAAGAATATCAATAGGTATATAACCTGAGGTTAATAGTAGTCTTGACTTTACCATTACCTCAGGAAATTATCAATATCTAAGGCTTTTCAGAGACTAGATACACAGAGAGATTTCTTGGCCTCATGAAGAAATGTAAAGAAACAGCATGTAGGTTTCTGTCACATTCCATGTGGCTAAGTTAGTATAATCCTAAATAGGAGGAAAAAAAGGGGCTCTATTCTCTTAATAATTTGAAACAAATTTCTTTAAAGAAATGAACAAATAGCTTAACTAGAAATTATTAGTTGTTTGAGCTCTACTTACTGCTAGTGAAAACAGATCTGAGCTATTAAATGCTCCTCTGTGAGGGGTCTGCCCTTCTTTCCTGAAATAAATATGAAAAGCTTTGTAATATATTTCTTTAAGAGTCTATTTTTATAAAGAATTCTGCTATGCTACTACCAATAATGAATTGCCCTCTAGGTTAGGTAAGAATCCTTGAACTTCTCAAATTTCAATTGTTCTGGTTAGTTTGATAGTTTTGAGAGGCAAAGAGAGTAGGGGATTAGTAGCTAAAGACATGAGAGAAATTATAATGCTAATAAGTCCACAAAACAGCAAGTCTAAAAAAGGAGGCTCAAGTTCATAAAGCAAGATAAACAAGAAGTTACAATCAAAGCTAGAAAGAGAGATTTGGGGATTGTGGGAGTCATCAATGAACCAAGGAGATAACACAGCAAATTGATTAAGTGTGGTGAAATGACCTGGGTTCAAATCTAAGCACTTGCTAACTGTATGTACATGGGAAAGCTTCTTAACTACTTGGGTCTTGTTTCTTATTTGTAAAATATGGCTAAATGTGGCAACTCACTTAAAAGGCTATTAAAAATTTGTTTTAAGTTGTGCACAGTGCCTGGGATGGTTAATGATCGATAAATATAAGCTACTTTTAAAGATCTGTTTGATAACGCATCCACCTAAGATAAATCTTGGTACTTGAAAGCCTCTCTTCTGGTCCATCTCAGCACAAGTCACTCTTGATGGAGAAGGTACAAAACTAAATAATATTACTTCCCTCTCAGGTCATAATCACATAAATTTTTACTGGACCCTGGTTCTCAAAAATGATTTTTAAAATAGTGTTCAAATATATTTTATTTATTCTCATAATTAGTTTCTTCCTCTGAAGCATAAAACTGTATTTTAGGAGACATTTCTATTAAAAAAAAAAGCTAATCTATTTCTAAAAATACGGAAATGAAGACAAAGTTAATGTAATATTTAAATTATTGTGCTAAATTTCAGATTTAGTAATAAAGTCTCAGGAGAAAAGGAGAATAGATAGGTACCAAATATGAATGTTTTATGAATGAATGGGTAGGTGTATGAATGAATGACTAAATGAATCAAATTGGATGAGCAGACACAAGAGAAAGCAATGCAGTATGAACACATCATAGACAAAATGGGTGAGAAAGAGGGAAGAGGAGTCAGGTAGCATGATGCCTCCAGCTTTGTTCTCTTTGTTTATGATTTTCTTGGCTATACAACCTTTTTTTTTTAGTTTCATAAGAGATGTAAAGTAGATTTTTCTAATTCTTTGAAGATTGTCAATGGTTGTGAGATGGAAACAGCATTGAATCTATAAATTATTTTGGGTAATACGACCATTTTCATGATATTGATTCTTTCTAACCATGAGGATGGAATGTTTTTCCGTTCGTCTGTGTCCTCTCATTTCCTTGAGCAGTGTTTTGTAGTTCTTCTTGAAGAGGTCCTTCACACCCCTTGTTAGATGTATTCCTAGATATCTAATTCTCTCTATAGTAATTGTGAATGGGAGTTCATTCTTCATTTGGCTCACTACTTGTCTATTGTTGGTGTATAGGAATGCTTGTGATTTTTTGCACATTGATTTTGTATCCTGAGACTATGCTGAAGTTGCTTAACAGCTTAGGGAGTTTTTGGATTGAGACAATGGGTCTTCTGAATATAGAATCATGTTGTCTGCAAACAGACAATTTGACTTCCTCTCTTCCTATTTGAATACCTTTATTTATTTCTCCTGCCTGATTGCCCTGGCCAGAACTTCTAATACTATGTTGAATAGGGGTGGTGAGAGAGTGGGCATCCTAGTCTTGTGCCAGTTTCCAAAGGGAATGCTTCCAGCTTTTGCCCATTCAGTATGATATTGGCTATGGGTTTGTCATAAATAGTTCTTATTATTTTGAGATATGATTTATCAGTAACTAGTTTATTGAGTTCTTAACATGAAGGGATTCTGAATTTTATCAAAGGACATTTCTTTATCTATTGAGATAACCATGTGTTTTTTGTCATTGGTTCTCTTTATGTGATGGATTACCTTTATTGATTTGTGTATGTTGAACTAGCCTTGCATCCCAGGGATGGAGCCGACTTGATCTTGGTGGATAAGCTTGTGATACGCTGCTGGATTAGGTTTTCCAATACTTTATTGAGATTATTTGCATCGATGTTCATCAGGGATGTCGACCTGAAGTTTTCTTTTTTTGATGTGTCTCTGCCAAGTTTTGGTATCAGGATGATGCTGGACTCATAAAATTAGTTAGGGAGGAGTTCTTCCTTTTTGACTGAAATAGTTTCAGAAACAATGGTACTAGCTCCTCTTTTTATCTCTGGTAGAATTTGGCTGTGAATCTATCTGGTCCTGGGCTTTTATTTTATTTTATTTTATTTTATGGTTGGTAAGTTATTAATTACTTCCTCAATTTCAGAACTTGTTATTAGTCTATTCAGGGACTCAACTTCTTCCTGGTTTAGACTTGCAAGGGTGTATGTGTCAGGAATTTATTTATTCATTTCTTCTAGATTTCCTAGTTTATTTGAGTAGAGGCGTTTACAGTATTATCTGATGGTAGTTTGTATTTCTGTGGGGTCAGTGGTGATATCCCCTTTATCATTTTTAGTGTGTCTATTTGAGCCTTCTCTCTTTCCTTTCTTACTCTTATGCCTGATACATATTATTATATATGTCTAAGAAATTAGGTAATGTAAAAATTTAATGTTGCTATAATATGAAATGCTATGGTCTGAATGACTGTGTTCCCTTAGTGCTCACTTCATGAAACTTAATCCTCAGTATAGTGATTTTGGAAGGTGGAGTATATGAGAGTACAGGTTGTGAGGAAAGAAGCTTCATAATGGGATTAGCGGCTTAAAAAAGAGGCTTAGAGGACTTGTCTGTCCCTTCTAGCATATGAGGACACCGTAAGAAGGTGCCATCTTTGAAGCAGAGAACTGGGACTTGGTCATTACTGAATCTGCTGGCATCTTGATTGCAGACATCCCCTCCTCCAGAACTGTAAGCAATAAATCACAGGTTTATAAATTACCCAGTCTAAGTTGTTTTGTTATAGCAACTTGAACAAGTGAAGATAGGATATAAAGCTTTTGTATTTTAGATCGTAATTAATAGCTTTCTCAGAGATAAAACTAAATTTTAATAAAATATATTTCACAAATATAACATATTGTAGACTACTACCTCTTAGCTTTTTTATATTTTATAGAAACTTACAATGGACTAGTCCATGAATCTATAAGAATTATTTATTTAAAAAATCCTGAGATAGAAGTAAAAATGTTATATCTGTATGTATCTATTTCATTACCAAGCTAAACATTATGATCATTAGCATAATGTTGCTATGAAGAAATAGTGAATATTTGTGAATTTTACACTCAAATAATTACCTACTGAGAAGTTAACAAAGAGTACAATAAACAAAAATATCAAGATCTAACACATTTTTTCCTCCTAAAACATCACATTTGGCTATAAAATGCTAATTTTGAGGAAAAATAATGTTTTTGCTGAAGGAGTTTTACTGTATGTCATTTAAGAAGTACTATTATGACCCTTGAGTGATATAGCAGCAGATTATTTTATGTTTTAATAGCAATCTAACATTTATCTTTTTAACTTGCAGTATATCATGGAGAAAATTATTTAGAGAAAAACTTTAGGAGCAGAGAAAATCATAGAAAATCCTTGAACATTTTATGGTTCAATTCAAAATTATCAAAATTATTTTAATAATAATTTGGATTTGTAATATTACCAAATTATTATTAAAACACTTTCATATAAAGTAACTATCATACTCATAGGTGTAATGCCTCTGGACTAGTCTCAGAAAATCCAGTTTTGTATTTAACAGAGCAGAGATACAACAAGTGTATATAGGTTCTTTTCTACTGCAAAAGGGTTGCAGAACCTCAAAAGGCTTTCTGTCTTTTTGGCTACAACTGGTGTCCTCATACAGTCTAAGATTGCCTAACATCAACTTTTTTTTTAATGTTATGTATTTTTTTTTCAATTGTACTTTAGGTTTTTTTTAATGGTATGCTTTTTTTTTCCAATTGTACATGTACAGATCATGCAGTGTGTTGCATAGGTACTTATATGGCAAGGTAGTTTGCTGCCTCCATCCCCCATCACCTATATCTGGCATTCCTCCCCATGTTATCCCTCCCCAACCTCCCCATGCCCTGCTGTTCCTCCCCTGGTCACCCGCACAGACCCCAGTGTGTGATGCTCCCCTCCTTGTGTCCATGTGTTCTCATTGTTCAACACCCACCTATGAGTGAGAACATGTGGTGTTCGATTTTCTGTTTTTATGTCAGTATTCTGAGAATGATGATTTCCAGACTCATCCATGTCCCTATGACACAAACTCATCATTTTTTATGGCTACATAGTATTCCATGGTATATATGTGCCACATTTTCTTTGTACATTCTATCATTGAGGGGTATTTTGGTTGGTTCCAGGTCTTTGCTATTGTAAACAGTGCCACAACGAACATAAGTGTGCATGTGTCTTTATAATAGAACAATATATAATCGTTTGGGTATATATCCAGTAATGGGATTGCTGAGTCAAATGGAATTTCTATTTCTAGATCCTTGAGGAATTGCCACACTGTCTTTCACAATGGTTGAACTAATTTATACTCCCACCAACAGTGTAAAAGTAAGTGTTCCTATTTCTCCACATCATCTCCAGCATCTGTTATCCCCAGATTTTTTGATGATTGCCATTCTAAATAAGGCGTGAGATGGTATCTCAATGTGGTTTTGATTTGTAGTTCTCTAATGACCCATGATGAAGAGCACTTTTTCATGTGCATGTTGGCCTCATATATGTCTTCTTTTGGAAAGTATCTGTTCATATCCTTTGCCCACTTTTGAATGAGTTTGTTTGTTTTCTTTCCTGTAAATCTGTTTTAGTTTAATAAGAAACTGACACTTTAGTTCTTTGTAGATTCTGGATATTAGCCCTTTGTCAGATTGGTATATGGCAAAAAATTTTTTCCCATTCTGTTGGTTGCTGTTTCCCGCTAATAATTGTTTCTTTTGATGTACAGAAGCTCTGGAGTTTAATTAGATCCCATTTGTCCATTTTGGCTTTTGTTGCCAACACTTTTGGTGGTTTAGTCATGAAGTCCTTGCCTATGCCCATGTCCTGAATGGTTCTGCCTAGGTTTTCTTCTAGGGTTTTTATGGTGTTGGGTCTTATTTAAGTCTTTAATCCATTTGGAGTTAATTTTAATGTAAGATGTCAGGAGGGTGTCCAGTTTCTGCTTTCTGCACATTGTTAGCCAGTTTTCCTAACACCATTATTAAACAGGGAATCCTTTCCCCATTGCTTGTTTTTGTCAGGTTTGTCAAAGGTCAGAAAGTTGTAGATGTGTGGCATTGCCTCCAAGGCCTTTGTTGTTTTTCATTGGTCTATATCTCTGTTTTGGTACCAGTATCATGCTGTTTTGATTACTGTAGACTTGTAGTATAGTCTGAAGTCAGGTAGCATGATGCCTCCAGCTTTTTTCTTTTTGCTTAGGATTGTCTTGGCTATGCAGGCCCTCTTTTGGTTCCATATGAAGTTTAAGGTAGTTTCTTCCAGTTCTGTGAAGAAGGTCAATGCTAGCTTGATGGAGATAGCTTGGAATCTATAAATTACTTCGGGCAGTATGGCCATTTTCACGATATTGATTCTTCCTAATCATGAGCATGGAATGTTTTTCCATCTGTTTGTGTCCTCTCTTATTTCCTTGAGCAGTGGTTTGTAGTTCTCCTTGAAGAGATCTTTTACATCCTTTGTGAGTTGTATTCCTAGGTATTTTATTCTCTTTGTAGCAATTGTGAATGGGAGTTCACTCTTGATGTGGCTCTCTGTTAGTCTGTTATTGGTGTATAGGAATGCTTGTGGTTTCTGCCCATTGATTTTGTATCCTGAGACTTTGCTGATTTTGCTTATCAGTTGAAGGACATTTTGTGCTGAGATGATGGGGTCTTCTAAATATACAATCATGCCATCTGCAAATAGAGACAATTTGACTTCCTTCTTTCCTAACTGAATACCCTTTATTTCTTTTTCTTGCCTAATTGCTCCGGCTAGAACTTCCAATACCATATTGAATAGGAGTGGTGAGAAAGGGCATCCTTGCCTAATGCCAGATAACAAAAGGAATGCTTCCAGTTTTTGCCCATTCAGTATGATATTGGCTGTGGGTTTGTCTGAAATAGCTTTTAATATTTTGAGACATGTTCCATCAATACCTAGTTTTTTGAGCATTTTTAGTATAAAGTCTTTTGAATTATGTTGAAGGCCTTCTCTGCCTCTATTGAGATAATCATGTGGTTTTTGTCTTTGGTTCTGTTTATATGGTGCATTAGGTTTATAGACTTCTTTATGTTGAGCCAGCCTTGCATCACTGGGATGAAGACCACTTGATTGTAATGGATAAGCTCTTTGATGTGTCGTTTCAATCAGTTTGCCAGTATTTTGTTGACAATTTTCATATCCATCTATGTTCATCATGGATGTGGGCCTGAAGTTTTCTTTTTTTTGTTGAGTCTATATTGCGTTTTGGTATCAGGATGCTGTTGGTCTCATAAAATGGTTTGGGAAGGATTCCCTCTTCATATACTGTTTGTAATCATTTCAGAAAGAGTTGTGCCAGCTCCTCTTTGTACATCTGTTAGAATTCAGCTGTGAACCCACCTGGACCTGGACCTTTTTCAGTTGGTAGGCAATTAATTGCTGTTTCAACTTCAGTCCTTGTTATTGTTCTATTCAGGGTTTCAACTTCTTTCTAATTAGTCTTGGGAGGATGCAAATTTCCAGGAATTTATCTATTTCTTCCAGGTTTACTGGTTTATGTGCATACTGTTGTTTGTAGCAATCTCTGATGGTAATTTGTATTTCTGTGGAATGGGTAGTGATATCCCCTTTATCATTTTTTATTGCATCTATTCAATTATTCTCTCTTTTATCCCCTTTATCATTTTTTATTGCATCTATTCAATTATTCTCTCTTTTCTTTTTTATTAGGTGGCTAGCAGTCTATTTTGTTGATCTTTTCAAAAAACTACCTTCAGGATTTATTGATTTTTTAAAGGATTTTTATGTCTCTATCTCCTTCAGTTCTTCTCTGATCTTAGTTATTTCTAGTCTTTTGCTAGCTTTTTTCTTTTTATCTTGCTCCTCTAGCTCTTTCAATTTTGATTATAGGGTGGCAAGTTGAGATCTTTCATTGCTTCTCATGTGGGTATTTATTGCTATAAATTTCCCTCTAGACACTGCTTTAAATGTGTTCCAAAAATTCTGATACATTGGATCTTCATTCTCATTGGTTTCGAAGAACATCTTTATTTCTGCCTTCATTTCATTGTTCATTCAATTGACACTCAGGAGCCAGTTTTTCAGTTTCCGTGTAGTTTTGCTGTTCTGAGTTAGTTTCTTAATCCTGAGTTCAAATTTGATTGCACTGTGGTCTGAGAGACTGTTATGATTTCCATTCTTTTGCATTTGCTGAGGAGTGATTTACTTCCAATTATGTGCTCAATTTTAGAGTAGGTGTGATGTGGTGTTGAGAAGAACATATATTTTGTGGATTTGGGGTGAAGAGTTCTGTAGATGTCTAATAGGTCCACTTGGTCCAGATCTGAGTTCAAGTCGTGGATATTCTTGTTAATTTTCTGTCTCATTGATCTAATATTGACAGTGGAGTGTTAAAGTCTCCCACTATTATTGTGTGGAAGTCTATGTCTCTGTAGGTTGTTAAGAACTTGTTTTATGTATCTGGGTGCTCCTGTATACAGTGCATACATATTTAGGACCATTAGCTCTTCTTGATGCATTGATCCTTTTACCATTATGTAATGCCCTTCTTTGTCTCTTTGATCTTTATTGGTTTAAAGTGCACTTTATCAGAGACTAGGCTTGCAACTCTTGCTTTTTTTTGCTCTACATTTGCTTGGTAACTCTTCCTCCCTTTATTTTGAAGCTATGTGTGTCCTTGCATGTGAGATGTGTTCCCTGAATACAGCACACTGATGGGTTTTGACTTTTTATCCAATTTGCCAGTCTGTGTCATTTGATTGGGGAATTTAGCCCATTTATATTTAAGGTTAATATTGTTATGTATGAATTTGATCCTGCCATTTTGATTTAGCTGGATGTTTTGTCTGTTAGTTGATGCAGTTTCTTTACTGTGTCTATGGTCTTTATCATTTGACATGTTTTTGGAGTGGCTGGTACTGGTTTTTCCTTTCCATGTTTAGTGCTTCTTTCAGGAGCTCTTGTAAGGCAGTCCTAGTTGTGATGAAATCTCTAAGTGGTTGCTTGTCCATAAAGGATTTTATTTCTCCTTTGCTTATGAAGCCTAGTTTGGCTGGATATGAAATACTAGGTTGAAAGCTCTTTTCTTTAAAGATGTTAAATATTGGCCCCCACTGTCTTCTGGCTTGTAGATTTTCTACTTAAATATCTGCTGTGAGTCTGATGAGCTTCCCTTTGTGGGTAACCTGATCTTTGTCTCTGGCTGCCCTTAGCATTTTTTCTTTCATTTCAACCCTAGTGTATCTGATGATTATGTGCCTTGGGGTTGCTCTTCTTGGGGAATATCTTTGTGGTGTTCTCTGTATTTCCTGGACTTGAATGGTGGCCTGCCTTGCTAGGCTGGGGCAGTTCTCCTGGATAATATCCTGCAGAGTGTTTTCCAGCTTGTATTTGTTCTCCCCATCACATTCAGCTACACCTTTCAAACACAGATTAGGTCTTTTCACATAATCCCATATTTCTTGGAGGATTTGTTCATTTCTTTTCACTCTTTTTTCTCTAATCTTGCCTTCTGATTTTATTTCATTGAGTAGATCTTCAATCTCTGATATCCTTTATTCTGCTTGGTGGATTCAGCTATTGAAACTTGTGTATGCCTCATGAAGTTCTCATGTTATGTTTTTCAGCTCCAATAAGTCATTTATGTTCTTCTCTAAGTGAGTTATTCAAGTTAGTATTTCATCTAACCTTTTTTCAAAGTTTTTAGTTTCTTTGCATTGGGTTAGAACATGTTCTTTTAGCTCAGAGAAGTTTGTTATTACCCACCTTCTGAAGCCTGCTTCTGTCAATTCATCAGACTCATTTTCCATTCAGCTTTGTTCTCTTGCTGATGAGGAGTTGTGATCCCTTTAAGGAGGAAAGGCATTCTGGTTTTTGATGTTTTCATCCATTTTGTGCTGATTTCTTCCCATCTTCATGGATTTATCTACCTGTGGTCTTTGTAGTTGGTGACTTTCGGATGGGGTCTCTGAGTGGACATCCTTTTGTTAATGTTGAAGCTATTTCTTTCTGTTTTTCAATATTCCTTCTAACCATCAGGCCCCTTTTCTGCAGGACTGCTGGAGGTCCACTGCAGACACTGCTTGCCTGGGAATCATCCATGGGGTCTGTAGAACAGCAAGGGTTGCTGCCAGTTTTTTCTTCTGTTATCTTTGTCCCAAAAGGATTCCTGCCAGATGTCAGCCAGAGCTCTCTTTATGAGGTGCCTCTTTGGATATACTGGGGTCAGGGAGCTGATTGAGGAGACAGTCTGTCACTTATCAGAGCTCAGGTGCTGTGCAGGGAGCTCTGCTGTTCCATTCTGAGCTGCTGGGCAGGTACTTTTAAGTCTGCTGCAGTGGAACTCATAACCGCCTCTTTTCCCAGGTGCTCTGTCCTGGGAAGGTGGGGCTTTATTTATAAGTTCCTGACGTGCTGCTGCCTTTTTTCAGAGATACCCTGCCCAGAAAGGAGGTAGTCTAGTAACTGTCTGCCAGAAGAGGCATTGCTTAGCTGCCCCTGCCCAGCTGCTGTGTAAACTTCTTTGCAGTTTTGTCTACAGAGCTATAGTTAGAACTGCCTGGGTAGTGGCAGTCTGCCTTGATAATGGTGGTCTGCCTCAGTAATGGCCAACTCCCTCAGTAGTGATGGACTGCCTCAGTAGTGGTGGACTGCCTCGGTAATGGCAGACACCCTTCCTCCCACAGAGCTCTACCATCCTGGGTCCAGGTGAGCTTGCTGGGAAACTCTGATGTCAGAGTGTTTCAGATTGCTGGTCTTTGTGAGGTGGGACCTGCCAAACCAGATCACCTGGTTCCCTGCTGTCGGACCCCTCTTTTTCAGTTGAATTGGCAGCTCTGTCTCCCATGTGTTCCAAGTACCAGTTGAAACAGCTGCCCAGATTTGTGTGGGTTTTCATGCAGAAACCCGTGGCACCAGCTGAAACAGCCATGCTGGAAACTAATGGTGCTTTTCAGCCCGGGAATATCCTGGTCTGTGAGTAGTAAAAACTGTGGGAGTGGTGCAGTATCTGAACTGGAGTGCTAGAGTGGTTGGATAAGCCCCGATGGCCTCTGTTGCGTAAGGATGGGGGTCCTCTGGGGATTGCACTTCCACAGAGAGGCAGTGTCCCACCCTACCTTGACTTGCCCTTCTTGGGCTACACCACAGTCCCATTAAGATGCACCTGGTACCTCATTTGGAAATGCAGATAACTCACCCTCTGCAAAGATCTCACTGGGAACTGTACTCCAGAGATGTTCCTATGTGGCCATCTACGTCAACTTTTTTATATGAGGTAATGGGACTAATCCAATGACCTCACATAAAAAAAAATTAGTCATGGGACTAATCCAGTGACTTCATGTAAAATCTGGAGAAGAAATTCTTCAACAGTAAAGTTTTCGATGTCTTTGGGGGTCAATAGTTGACATAATATGATAGAAAATGTCACACTGTTAATATAATCTATTTACTTTGTCACCTCTCAAATATTAGTCACTTTATAGTCACAATGAATTAGTGCAGAAGGATATATAGTTACAGATTTCTTTAGTAAAAGTTGCTTTTTCTTTTCTTTGGAGCTGTCATAATTAACAGTAAAAGACTGGGTACTTATTCCATAAGAATTTCTCACCACTTCCACTCAATTTTGTATACACTTGTATCCAGTTTCATCACCTATGAGGTGTGAAAATAAATATAAGCCATCCACATTGAAAAATAAGAATTAAGAAGTTGTCTTTGTTTGCAGATGACATCATCACACATACAGAAGATCCTGGAGATTCTATTGAAATATTCTAGAAATATTAGGTGAGTCTAACAGTGTATTGAATACAAGTCAATTTTTATAAAAATCCATTATTTTGTTAATTATATCAATAACCAAACAGAAATTGAATTTATATAAACTGTGCCTACTTCTAAGTCCAAAATGGGGTTGCCTAGATTGTCCTCCAGGGTTTTTATAGTTTGGTATTTTACATGTAAGTGTTTAATACATCTTGAGTTGATTTTTGTACGTGGTGGAATGAAGGAGTACAGTTTCAGTCTTCTGCATATGGCTAGTCAGGTATCTCAGCACGATTTATTGAATAGGGAATCCTTTCCCCATTGCTGGTTTGTCTTGGCTTTGTCAAAAACCATAGAGTTGTAGGCATGCAGTATTATTTCTGGGTTCTCTATTCTGTTTCATTTGTCTATATGTCTGTTTTCTTAACAGTACTGTGCTCTTTTGGTTACTGTATGCCTGTGGCACAGTTTGAAGTCAGGCAACATAATGCCTCCAGTTTTGTTCTTTATGCTTATTGATTGCTTTGGTTATTTGTATTTGCATTGTTGTTGTTGTTCTATATGAATTTTTAAAAAGTCTTTTTTTTCTAGTTCTGTGAACAACGTCATTGGTAGCTTAATTGGGAATAGCAATGAATGTTTAAATTGCTTTGGGTAATACGGCCAGTTTAACAATATTGCATCTGCCTGTCCATGAACATGAATGGTTTTTCCATTTGTTTGTGTCATCTCTGATTTCTTTGAGCAGTGTTTTATAATTCTCATTGTAGAAATGGTAGTATAAAAAAAATAGCATAAAAAAGTGGTTCACCTCCCTAGTTAGCTGTATACTTAGGTATTTTATTCTTTTTGTGGTAATTGTGAATGGGATTGTGTTCCTGATTGTGCTATCATCTTGGCTGTTGTTGGCATATAAGAATGCTAGTGATTTTTGTACATTTGTTTTGTATGCTGAAGCTTTGCTCACATTGTTAATCAGCTTAAGAAATTTTGGCCTCAGACTATAGGCTTTTCTAGATATAGAATCATGTCATCTGTAGACATAGATATGGAGTTTTCTAGATATAGGACTGTGTCATCTGCAAACATGGACAGTTTGGCTTCCTCTCTACTTATAGATGCCCCTTATTTCTTTGTCTTCCCTGATTGCCTTGGCCAGAATTCCTGATACTATGTTCAATAAGAGTACTGACAGAAGACATCCTTGTCCTAACCCAGATTTCAAAGAGAATGCTTCCAGCTTTTGCCCACTCAGTATCATGTTGGCTATCAGTTTGTCATTACTCTCTCTTATTATTTTGAGGTACGATCCTTCAATACCTGGTCTATTGAGAGTTTTCAACATAAAGCGGTGTTGAATTTTATCGAAAGTTGTCTCTGTATCTATACAGATAATCATGTGGTTTTGTCTCTAGTTCTATTTATGTGACAAATCACATTTACTGATCCACATATGATGAACCAACCTTGCATCTGAGGGATAAAGCCTACTTGATTCTGGTGAATTAGATGTTTGATATTCTGCTGGCTCGCAAGTATTTTGTAAAGGATTTTTGCATCAATATTAATCAAGGAGATTGACCTGAAGTTTTCTTTTTTTGTTGTGTGTCTGCTGGGTTTTATTATGAGGTTAATGCTGGCCTCATAGAATGAGTTGGGGAGGAGTCCCTTCTCTTCAGTTTTTGGAATAGTGTCTGTAGGAATGATAGAAGCTCTTCTTTGTACATCTGGTACAATCTGGCTGTGAATCAATCTGGTCCTGGGCTTTATTTGGTTAGTTGAATATTTATTATTGATTCAGTTTTGAAGTTTGTTATTGATCTGTTCAGGGAATTAATTTCCTCTTTGTTCAGTCATGGGAAAGTGCATGTGTCCAGGAATTTATTCATATCTTCTAGGTTTTCAAATTTGTGGGCAGAGGTGTTCAGAGTGGTCTGGGATGGCTGCTTGTATTTCTGTGGGGTTAATGATAATATCCCCTTTCTCATTTCTGATCATGTTTATTTCTTCTTTAATAGTTTAGCTAGCACTCTTCTACATTATTAATATTTTCAGAAAGCTAACTTTTTGATTTGTTGATATTTTGAATTTTTTTTGTGTCTCAATCTCCTTCAGTTCAGCTCTGATTTTGATTATTTCTTGTCTTCCGGTAACTTTGGGTTTAGTTTTCTCCTGCTTCTCTAGCTCTTTTACTTCTCATGTTGGGTTGTTAATTTGGGAATCTTTAACTTTTTGATGTGTGCATTTAGTGCTATAAATTTCCTTGTAAACACTGCCTTAGCTGTGTTCCAGGGATTCTGAAATGCTGTATCTTTTTTCTCATTAGTTTCAAAGAACTTCATTTCATCCTTAATTTCATCATTTCAAAATGTTATTCAGGAACAAGTTGTTAATTTCCATATAACCACAGCATGGTTTTGGGTGACATTTTCAGTCTTGATTTTTATCTTTATTGTCCAAGAGTGAGTTTGATATAAGCTAAGTTCTTTTGCATTTGTTGAGGATTGCTTTATATCTGATTGTGTGTTGATTTTAGAGTATGTGCTACGTGGTGGTGAAAAGAATATGTATTATGTTGTTTCAACATGTATTATGTTTAAGGGTTATAAAACTACAATAATACAGTGTCGAATTTAGGCTAAAATGTGCAAAAATATATTAACAAGACAGAATGGAGTCTAGAAATAGCCAAATGCATAAAGAGTCAATGAATTTTGACAAAGGGGCAAAAGGAATTCAGCTGATAAAAGTATTTTCAATAAATAGTTGAGGTTTACTAAAAACAAATCAACAAATAGACCCTTTGATTGATTCATATTTCACACTAGAGATTCCTTTTTTTTTTTTTTTTTTTTTTTTAAAGTTTCTCACTTGTCACCCAGGCTGGAGTGCAGTTGGGCACTACTGGCTCACTGCAAAATCTGTCTCCTGAGTTCAAGCGATTCTCCTACCTCAGCCTCCTGAGTAGCTGAAATTATAAGCGTGCGCCACCACGCCCAGCTAATTTTTTTTATTTTTAGTAGAGATGGTGCTTCATCATATTGGTCAAGCTGGTCTTGAACTCCTAACCTCAGGTGATCTGCCTGCCTCGGCCTCCTAAAGTGCTGGGATTACAAGCATGAACCATCATGCCCGGCCAAGATTCCCTTTTAAGAGAGCTCTTGACTGCCTTAATTTTTCATGGTTTATAGGAAACATTCATACATTCTTTGCCTTGATAAACTTTGAGAATACAGACTGTTTCCAATCCATCTAATCATGTTCTGCTGTCAGGATATCTTACTTTTTTATGTACATAAGTTAACATTCACTCCTGTGCCCCACAGGATCAGGGGACATAGGAAAAGCTATGCATAGTCACCTTAAAGTCATTTTCATGAGACTGGAAATGAGAAAGAACTACTCTTTCATTTATCAATGGAATGAGATAAACACAATACAATTCAAATTTTCTCTTAAGAAAATTTTTCTGCCATTTTCAAATGTTAGTCTCTTCAACTTCACTCTATATACAATCAAGTTGAGAGTTTCCATTGTCATATTGTTTCTTTTTCAGAAAAGTCATCATCATGACCTGTGATGTTAAAAAGCACGTTGTTTTTCTCTTTTCTTCTGTATTTATTGGTTAGTTCTCCGCCTTTTGCAGTCTCATTGAAAACAGAACAAAACATGTCCTAATTAAACATACTGTTTTAAATTTAATAATTAGATTCATTTCTTCTGATATTATATCAAAACTACTCTTCCTGATAAGGAAGTTAAGGTTTTCTCAAGGTCTTCATATATTTCCTGGCCATTCTTTCCTTTTGGTGTGTTTACAAGCGTCACCTAAATTTCTAGAAATGATTTTCACATTTCTCGGTTTTGTTTTATTCTTTCTTTTCTCATTACATGTTCTTTAATTTTAATGCTTTCAACATACTTATGAAGTAAGTTTCACCAGTTTCCATTCATTAATCAAGATTTTAGGAACTTTTCTGGACACTAAAGTAGTCAATGAGCATTCTTTCTTTAAAGTTTAATTATCCATATTTTTAACTCACTTAGATAACCAGAAGATAATACATATCCCCAAAATGATCATGTATACAATAAAGTTATTTCATTCCCTCCCAGTCCCCTGAATTGGGGCAAATTAAGCTTCACTCAAAGATCTTAATGAATTTTCTATGTTCTCCGGTAAGTTTATGGCAACCGTTAGTTACAAATCTCATTAATATCATTAATCAATCACCAAATCCTCATTGAACACCTACTTAAAGATATAAAATATGATACTCTAGGGAAATAGAAGGGGAAAAAAGAAGCAATAAATTAAATCCTATGAAATTTAAATTCTGGAACTTTGTTAAAATGATTATTATTGCTATGGATTAAATATTCACAATGATAACAGAGGAAGTGACTGAACAAAGTTGCTATTGTATTGTTTGGACAATCAAAAGTGGTCTCTATGAGATCATATATTTTGAGCCTAGATGAGGAAAAGAATAAACTGTGAACCCGGGGAAAGAGCTTTTCAGGCAAAGAGAATAGCAAAGGCACAGGGTCTGAGCTAAAAGGCCTTTGCACAATTCCTGGTAGAGAACCAAAGCTGGTGTCAAGATCTTTGTATGAATGGAAATGGCATAGATAAGATCAGAAGTGTAGGAAAGGATAAAATAAAGGAGGACGTTTAAGATCATGGCAAAGAGTTTGGAGAATTTTAAACAATGACATAATAAGAGCTAGGTATGTTTTTAAAAGTTAACTTTTTGTGTGTAGTATCAATTGATGTGTGTAGTGTCGATTGGTGATGCAAAATGAAAAATGAAAGCTAGTTACAACATGATTATGGTATGTTGCAGCACAGCAAAGGTAAGTTTAGTAAGATGCTGGCAACATATTGAGAAATAAGTGGATAAATCCGTGGTTGCCAGTACCTTTGTTGTGAGGAAAAGTTGTTAGAATTAGTTAATAAAATTGAAAATGAAGTTTAGGGAAAGAGAGAAATCAAAGTTTATTCCAAATATTTTGCTACATAAATGGATTAATGATGAATGAGGCTCATTGATAACACAGAAAATCTGATTAGAAGATCAAAACAGAAAAAAGGAACCTCAAGTGTTAAGCCTCAAATACTTGGATTTAGACATTTCTCTTAGAAGTCTGTAAGTAAATCTACAGCTCTGTTAACAAGTCAGGATGGTAGAAAATCATCTGGGACAAATGAGGCTAGATTCAATATCTAATTTTACAGGAATTGATGACTTAGAAAACTAAGAAGGGAGAAGTAAAAATACTTACTCATCATTTAGAGGATGGATAGAGAAAAATAATTAGTTGGCAAAGAGGTATTGAGAATGAGTTCATCCTGAAGTAGAAGCTGCTAACCGTAGGGTTGTTTCTCAGAATCGAGAGATTTATTTTAAGAGGGTAATGAAGTAAACAGCTACTAAAACTTCAAGTAAATGAAGAAAAAAGGTTCTATTATCTCTGGCTACAAGAAGGTTGTCAAAGACTATGAAGTATTAGTTTCAATGAAGGAGTGAGGATGACATTAGGATTAAATTGGGTCTGGGAAAAAATAGGCAGTGAGAAAGTGCAAGTATCAATTTTAGACACTTATTCCAAAAAGGTTTTCTATAGATAATAAAATGAATAAAACAGAGCAATAGATGGAGGGAACATGCAATCATAAAAGAGTTTTGATTTGTTTGTGTTTTAAGTCACGTAAAGCTCATAGAGTATGGTTATATCCCGATGAGAATAATAATTTAGGAGAGAGGGAGATGCTGGTGATGCAAAACGAAAAGTGTGAATGGCTGCAAGAATAAGTCTCACAAGGTCAAGAGAGAGTAATATTGCAACCGTGAGTTACAGGTTGTACTTTTGATTGACTAGGAGCGTTTATCTCACAGTAACTAGAAATAAGACCAAGAATACAGATAATGATGCAGACAGTTTTATAAACCAATTAGGGGAAAAAAGAAAGTTTTTATCTTACCTCTTGTATTTCACGAAATAAAACTGAGATAAGGCCATCAATTTAAAGTGATCTTGGAAGTGCTAAGGTTGAAAGCAAAATGTGAAGCAAAAAAAACTGATTGGTCCAGGGAATTGAATAGTAAATTAGTAGATTACTCAGGCAGTTTCAAGTGCCCATCGAAAGACTGAGGTCATTATCTTAAAGTAAAAACAGTGTGAGTGTTCATTCTGTCACCTCCCTCTAAACTTGCTTCATTAGTTCCTGCGCTCAGGCAAGAGAAGAAAAGTAGTCTGGTTTAACCAGTGTTTGGGTTATATGTGAATACCGTGATTCTTCAGCCTGTGTGTGCGGTTGAGGAGTAGGCTAGATTGAAATGTCGCCAGATATACAATGGAGCTAAATTATCTCCAAAGAAGCAAGTATATGAATACACTATGGAATTAGAGTTGGCAATGGGACTATGATGGCTTGTGGTAAGTCATGGGTATTGCGGGCAATTACAGAATCAATGAATAGGCACTGTAACTTCAATTGAGGAAGTTTTGGAATGCAGAGTTCTGAATAAGAAGAAAAAGTAGAAAACGATTGTGAGAAAATGAGCTAATGGTATTGAAATTCTTTAGGTTAAAATATATATATGGTGTGACCACCTAGATAGGCTATAGAAAGAAGAAAACAGTGAGTACTGTTTAGCTTTTTTGATGAATAATTTCTGTGGATATTGAAATCCCAGAGAATGCCAGAAGTGTATGTAGGAAAACATGAAGTTTGGGTTGATAAAATCAGAAAAGGACTGTATGTTGATAAGTATAAATTATCCTAATAGATAAGAAACACAAAGAGCAACATGGAAGTTATTAATAGGGAATAATGTCTCACAATAGTAGATAGCATCAAGATATGGTTGTTCTTGGTTAGCATTACCCCGCCCTGTATCTTTATTTTGTGTCTAGGCCCTTTTAATTTTTCTTCTGCTACAACTTAATAGTTTTGCTTTATTCCTAGTATCTAGTCTCTGCCTTGTTCTGTACTATTATCTCAAATTTGGCACAGCAGTTAGTTTCTAGGTAAGGTGTGTGTGTTATTTACTGATGCAACATATACTTATTTTATACTTACTATGTGCTAGCTATAAAACTCTATGTTTGGGTTACTATGTAATTTGGACACTTAGCAATAATTATTTCTCTTCAGTTTTTCAAATGTGCTTATCCTTGCTATCAACTGACCTTTTCTAAAATGAGTTGTTTTATTATTATTTCTTCAAACATATTATCATAGCAGAATCTTATGAATATATAAGAAATTTAGCAACATTAGGTGCCAAAATAACCAGCAAAACACCTTGTATTTATTTAGTATTATAAATGATTAAGATCTTAAGAACTATATACAACACTCATTTCAAACATTGAAAACAGAGTCCACTGGTGACTTGCTTACTTTATATTTACATCTACCACATTTGTAATTGTAAATAATGAGGTAAGTGCAAGAACTGATTTACTGGATTTCCATCAGTTTCAGTTATTACTTAATGTCTTTCTAAACAGCAAATTTGTGCTGTTAGGAAACCTGCATTTAAAAACATCATATCTGTTTGAAAGTTTATGTGAAATCCACCGTGTACAGAAGCACATGACTTTAATGTTCCCAGAATAAAAAAGCTTTGATGTTTGCACTTGACAAAGTTTTACAGAAAAAAAATAAATAAATGAGATGGAGGCTAATAAATACTTTGAGCAAAATGTTGTCTTTCTCTTGTGCAAAATGCATAAAAATATGCCCTTTAACCTATTGAATATTCTTAAAAGAGATGTTTTATTACTGTAACTAAAACAATTATCATTATATTGTAAAAATCTTGTGTTTTCCCGCATATGTTGTGTATGTTATTTACCAAATAGTTGCGTGAAGTGTGATTTTTTTCTCTTTTCTTCCAAATCTCTCTCTAAAAAAGAGGAATGGGATTTTGCTAATAAATTTAGTAAGATTTTAACATTTTTCTCTAATTCAAACTGTGTGACTTAATATTTCAATACTTTTGTACCTCTTAAATAGGTAGGTGACATTTTGGTAACGTGTGTTAATGTTCATTCAGACATATAATGTCTGAGAAAATGGGGTTATAATTCTGTGGAAGAAATAGTTTGCCAGATTTTCATAACCTAGTGAGAGGCCTCAAAAATATAAACAAATGAGTAAAAACACAAAACAAAAAGAAAATAGACCAGGAAATTTGAAAAAACATTTAACAGTAAAATGTATGAGGTTAATTTTAGTGATTTTTAAGGCAAAATGTTCATATCTTACTAAGAGAAAAAAATAAAGTTGAAAAATATCAGATTATATTTTGGAATTGATAAGTAAGTTCTGGTACACTCATAAACAGAATATTATACTTTAACAAGACTAAAACCAATATTGCTAAAAACAGAACATAGATAATATTCGCAAACAAAATAACACATGAAAGAGCACACATATTATGATCCCATGCTTGTCAAATTCAAAAACAAGCAAATCTCTTTAAGTTTATAATTTTGGTGAGTGGAGATTGGAGAGAATTTTTAAACCCAATTCTGATTACACACATACACACACACACACACACACACACACACACACACACACATCTCACTTTCACAATTATATGTACTCTCATGTACAACCATACATACATGAACATACATGTCACAATTATCTTGATAAGTAAACTTTGGTTGGTACATGAATGGTATTTTGTTTGATTTAGTAATATTTGATTAGATTATAATGATGAAATATAAATCTTTAAAATCATTTTATTCTCAAATAAAAAATTTAATGAATTCAGATAGATAACTACTTTAACCTTAACGTAGAAATAATAGTCTGATACCCTGGGTAAATTCTTCATAGCATTACACATCATTATTATGTAGCACTTATCACATTTTGTAATTATGCACATCAGTGATATAATTACTAGAGTCATGAGCCACAAAAAGGCTTCTTATAACATTATTGGTAAAATACTCTCAATATTCGTTTTCCAGAAACATTGATTTCCTTGTTTATAATGTTATTTCTTTTCTTAAATGTTGTTCTATTCTTTTCATTATACTCTTTTATGTTATTATAGCTGTCTGCATTAAACTCTTTTATGTTATTATAGCTCAATTGGAGTTACATTAAAACTCTAACATTGGCATATTTTAGGATTATATGTAACCATGTATCCTCGAGTATGTTTTCTGCAATGTGTTCTGACTATGTAATTGACCTGGTGAAAGTTTTCTTCCTCATATAAAAGGTCAACACCTCTGACCAGATATGATTTTAACAAATATTTTAATTAATATGATCCTACTAATATAATCTAAAAGAACTTTAAAACATAAGTTTTTTAATCTTATTATCCACTCATCAAAATTAAAACTTTTTAAAGATTTGTATAGATACCTTCAGCATTTGATTAATCTTTCTTATCAAACTACAGATACACTAAGAATAATTTTCAGCTTTTATTGACTGTTAATCAGTCTTTCGTTCTGTGGCTTGAAGTGCTAACAACATAAACTACATTATTCATTATACAATACTACTGTGCATAGAAAAAACATTCAACATTATGTCTAGAATTAAAGTCAGCCCTAAATTAGCTTAAAAATACTGCAGGTAGGGGTAACAGCAGATTAGATATTGAAAAAAAAAAATCAATAACCTTAACAGAAAAAAATGAAAATAACATCAGCAAACTGTAGGTTAATGTCCAGCAGCCCAATATGCTGAAAATATTTCATAATAAAACCCACAGATTCAAAGGGGTCAATGAATGCCAGCACAAAACATAAACAAAACTACATGAAGGTACTATATAATCAAGTTGTTCAGAACCAATTACAAAAATAAAATCTTTAAATCAGCTACAGAAATGCAACATTATATAGAGAGCAATAAACATAAGAATGATAGATTTCTGTTCAGAAACAATACAGCTAAAAAGAAAATAAAACATCTTCAAATTAATAAAAGACAAAAAGAAAAAACCCTGTAAACAGATTTCAGCATTCAGTAAAATTATTATTAAAAGTTAGGCAAATCAAAGGCTTTTTCAGACCTCTAAACATCTAAACAAAATTCATTAGCTCTTGATGTACATTTTAAAATATATTAAACGTTCCTTAGGCACAAGGACATGGTACCATATGAAAATATGAATCTACATAAATAAATAACCAAAGTGGTAAACGAATGTAGAAATATATAATATTTTCCTTTCCTGGTCTCTTTAAAAGATACTTCACTATTTACATAAAAATACGTGTGGCGTTCATAACACGTTTTGTAAAGTACAAAGAGAAAAAGTTAAAATAACCTTTTTAATATTATAAAGTCAAATACTATATTTTGAAAATAGATTGAGAAAAGATAGAGCTGTGAATACAATGCAACTGCTTACATAATGAAACTAAGTTTTAGCCACTGAGAGAACAAAATGAAGTCAGTCAAGTAATAAAAGTATTCAATTTAGCCAAAAGAAAACAGAAGAGACAAAAAGAAACCAAGAACAGATTGAACAGAAAACAAATAACAAGAAAATAGATTTAGCTTCAACCTCATCAAGAAACATTAAACATAAATGATTTGAATAGTATAATTAAAATAATTAAATTAAATATAATTAAAACACAGATTAACAGACTGAATAAAAACAAAAGAGCCAACTATATGTTGTCTGCCAGAAATGGATTTTCAACATGAAGACACAGAGAAGGTAAAAGAAATGGGAAAGAAAAAGAAAGCACACAAAAATATTCTTAATTTTAAAATGCTACATATATCTGCTCTCATATTTATTCTTATTTTTTTTATTACTATAGTTTAAGGTTTGAGATACATGTACAGAACATGCAGGTTTGTTACATAGGTATACAGGCGCCATGGTGGTTTGCTGCAACCATCACCCAGTAATCTACATTAGGTATTTGTCCTAATGCTATCCTTCCCCCTGCCTCCCACCCCCAGTCAGACCCCAGTGTGTGAAGTTCCCCTCACTATGTCCATGTGTTCTTATGGTTCAGCTCCCACATATGAGTAAGAATATGCAGTGTCTGGTTTTCTGTTCTTGTGTTAGTTTGCTGAGAATGATGATTTCCAGCTTTATCCATGTCCCTGCAAAAAACATGAGCTAATCCTTTTTTATGGTTGCATAGTATTCCATGGTTTATATGTACCATATTTTCTTTATCCAGTCTATCACTGATGGGCATTTGGGTTGGTTCTAAGTCTTTGCTATTGTGAACAGTGCCATAATAAACATATGTGTGTATTTGTCTTTATAATAGAAAGATTTACAATTCTTTGGGTACATACCAGTAATGAGATTGCTGGGTCAAATTGTATTTCCAGTTCTAGATCCTTGAGAAATCCCCACACTGTCTTCCACAATGGTTGAATTAATTTACATTCTCACCAACAATGTAAAAGCATTCCTATTTCTCCACATCCTCTCCAGCATTTGTTGTCTCCTGGTTTTTTAATGATCGCCATCATAAATGGCATGAGATGGCATATCATTGTGGTTTTGATTTGCAGTTTTTCGACGACCAATGATGATGAGCTCCTTTTCATACGTTTCTTTGCCTTATAAATGTCTTCTTTTGAGAAGTGTCTGTTCATAGCCTTCCCCTACTTTTTGATGGGGTTATTTGTTTTTTTTCTTGTAAATGTGTTTAAGTTCTTTGTAGATTCTGGATATTAGCCTTTTGTCAGATGGATAGATCGTAAAATTTTTCTCCCATTCTGTATGTTGCATGTTCACTCTGATAATAGTTTTGTTGTTGTTGTTGTTGTTGCTGTTTTTGTTTTATTTTTGCTGTGCAGAAGCTCTTTAGTTTAATCAGGTCCCATTTTTCAATTTTGGCTTCTGTTGCCTTTGCTTTTGTTGTTTTAGTCATGAAGTCTTTGCCCATGCCTATGTTCTGAATGCTATTGCCTAGAGTTTCTTCTTGGGTATTTATTGTTTTAGGTCTTACATTTAAGTCTTTAATCCATCTTGAGTTAATTTTTTATAAGGCATAAAAAAGGGGTCCTGTTTCATTTTCCTTCCTGTGGCCAGCCAGTTTTCCCAACACCATTTATTAAATAGGAAATCCTTTCCCCATTACTTGTTTTTGTCAGGTTTGTCAAAGATCAGATAGTTGTAGATGTGAAAACTATCTGATGTGCATTATTTATGACACCTCTGTTCTGTTGCTTTGCTCTATGTATCTGTTTTGGTACCAGTGCCATGCTGTTTTGGTTACTCTAGCCTTGTAGTATAGTTTGAAGTGAGGAAGTATAATGTCTCATGTTTTTTGCAGCATTATTGAAAAGAGCCAAGATGTAGGATATCTATCAACTGATGAATAAAGAAAATGTGGAATATATGTCTACATAAAATATAATTCAGCCTTATAAAAGTATAAAATTCTATAATTTGCAACCACATAAATGAACCTGGAGGACATTATGCTAAGAGAAATAAGACAGGTGCAAAATAAAAAGCACTGGATCACCCTATTTATACATGGAACCTAAAAAAATTGAACTCATAGAAAAAAAGACTAAAATGATAGTTTACAGAGGCTAGCGATAGGGGAAATGGGGAGATATTGGTTAAAACGTACAAAGTTTCAGGGAGAAAACAAGAATAAATTTTTGAGATCTACTGCACAACTTGACAACTAGAGTTAATAATAAGGTATTTTATATTTTGAAATTCCTAAGAGAATTCATTTTAAATATTCTTACCACAAAAAATAAGTATCTGGAGTGATGGATATGTTCATTAGGCAGATTTAATCATTCCACAATGTGTATGTATATTAACACATCACACTGTACACCATCGATATACATATAGTTATCATTTGTCAGTTAAAACACATGCACTCATATGTGCATCATGGTGTTATTCACCATACCAAAGACATGGTACATATACACCATCTACTTTTTATTGCTGGGTAGTATTCCTACACATCCAGTACTTTTTATTGCTGCATAGAACATGTACCATATTCACCATGGAATACTACACAGCAATTAAAGAAACAAAACCATGCCTTTTGTAGCAACATGGATGCAGCTAGAAACTATTATCCCAAGTGAACAACTGCAGAAACAGAAAGTCAAATACTACAGGTTCTCACTTATAAGTGGAAGCTAAATTTGACTACACATGGACACAACAATGGGAACAATAGACACTGAGGACTGTCTGATGGAGGAAGGTGGGAGTGGAGGTAGATTGAAAGGCTGCTCATCTGCTGCTGTGCTCATTACCTGAACACCAAGCCTCAGCAAAATGCAATTTAACTATGTAACAAACCTGCACATGAACCCCCAGAAACTTAAATAAAAGTAGAAAGAAACAAAATATAAAAAGTTAGAGTAGCTATTTCAGTACCAGATAAAGTACACTTCACATTTTAAACATACCATCATAAATAAAGAGGTTCATTTCACAATGATGAATCACTTATTCAGAGAATACAATGATCTTAAAGGTTCATACATCAAACAACAGGGCTTAAAACTTCATGAAGCAAACACTGATATTAACTTTGAGGTAAACAGACAAATCAACAGTTATAGTCAGAGATTTCACTATGCTTCTTTCAATAATTAATAGAACTGGTAGACAGAAAATCAGTGAAGAGATATAAAGCTAAAATAACATTTCCAAAACAACTTGAAGTAACTGACATCTATAGAACATACCAAACAACAACAAGAGAATGAATATTGATTACAAGTACATAAGAAATCTTTCCCAAAGTAAACCATATCTAGGCCAGGAGCAATAAGCCAAATCCTGCCCATGGGTGATTCTATAAACCCACAATATAAGCACATTTTTTAAAAATATATATATATTTTAAAGAGTTAAAAAAGAATATGTAACAGAAACTGTACATAAATGATTTGAAAAGCACACAATATTTGCTATCTGACCCCATATAGAAAATTTTTGCTGACCCTTCTTATAAGCTGTAAAACAAATATCAATATATATAATGCATTCAAATTATACAAAGTGTATTCTCTGACTGAAATTTAATTACATTAGAAATGAATAACAGAAAGAGGTCTGAGAAATCTCTGGATAACACACTTCAAAATAACTTATAAAGAGTAATTCAAAGGGAATATTAGAAAAAATCTGAATTGAATAAATATTTAAACACAGAATATCAAATTCTGTGGGATGGTGTCTAACCAGTATTGGAAGATGGGACTTACAGCATGAAAGAATCATATTAGAAAAAAAATCTCAATTTTGTGACTTTAATCTTAAGAAAGTAGAGAAAGAATCAATTAAATATTAATAAAAGAAGGTAGAAGAAAATAAATAGAAATTGATTAAATAAAAAACCAGAAAAATGATAGAGAAAGCCAATGTCAGTAAAAACAATTTGAATAAGACCAATAACATTAATAAACCTTTATGCAGAAAGGTCAAAAATGAAAACAGAGAAGGTAACCTAATAGAGATAGGTAAAATTGCCGCTGAATTTATTGATTTTAAAAGATTATAAGAATATTATGAACTATTTTATGACAATAAATTCAACAAGTTAGATGAAATGGACAAATTCCTTTAAAATATTAATAATCAACACTCATTCCAGAAGAAATAGATAAGTAGTCTATTAATCGAATTTGGAGTTTAAAATTTTCCAGGACATTTAAGAAAGAAAGAATATTATTTCTATACAAACACCTGGAGAAAATTTAAAAGGATGCCTTTCCAACTCATTTTGTCAGCATTACCCTGATACCAAAACTACAAGAAAAGATAAGTATGAGTAAATATCGCCCATGAATGCAGATGCAAATTATGAATTAAAATTTTGGCAAATTGAATCCAAAATATATCAATTTAATAATATATCATGACTAATGGAGCTTATTATTGAAATATATATGCATGTGTTTGTGTATGCATTTTCTTAAGTAAACCTGACTCTGCAAAGCTTAAATACAGATCTTTGAGAATATAAATGAGAAAGAAGGGGAATACTAGAGAGAAAAAGAAACTAAACTTCTCTGGGGATATCTCATTTTATAAATTTTGTAAGTATAGAGATATTTTACATAAAAATTAAATTACATAAAAATGAAAAAATTAAAGCTTTTTTCGATTTCTCAAAAGAAGAAAAAAAAAAGAGTTACATGTCACATCTCTCTAACTTTCTGTCCCATTACTCTGACTCAGATGGAAAGGTGTTACAAATGCATTTAATTAGATTGGGTCAATCTAGATGATCCAGAATATTCTTATCTTCTCAAGTTCTATTCCCTTTGTCACAAAGTCTCTTTTGCCATTTAAGATAATGTGTTTACAAGTTCCAGGGAACACAACATGAACATTTTGGAGGGTGTTCATTATTTTGTCTACCTTATCAGCTTTTAATATAACCTTATATACAAATACACATATATACAAAATATTTCAAGTAAATATCTATTAGGTTAACACAAAGAATAATTATATTGTGATCAAATTTTAAATAACATAGTTTAAATGCCAGTGGTAAATTTGTTTTGGGAATGTAAGTTTGAGTCTATGATGTATTTCCACTTCAAGTGAAATGGAATGAGTGTTTGGACATATCAAATAAAATTGAAAATGCAAGTATTCTATGACATAGTAATTTCACTTTTAGGAATACAGCCAAGATAAGTGTAAAAATAGTTGCAATAAAAAGTATGCTAAATTTTTTTTCTTAGTGAAAATATTTAATGGCCAAATCTTGGAAACAACTAGAAGGTATACAAATATCAGAATTATGGACAGTAATAATAAAAAATAGATAAATTGTAACATTTTTTTCAGTGAATACTATTTAATAAAGAGAGTAGATGAACCACTACATTGCTCAACATCATGAATAACTCTCATGAGCTTAGTTTGGAATGAAATAAGTCAGATGCAAAATAATATATAATGTCTGATGCCATGAACACAAATTTAAAATTAAAATATAGAGGTACACATTTATGGCACTAGAAATCAGGAGAGGGCTGAGAAGAGCTGTCCCTAATAGAAGAATAAGGACACTTTCAGAGGTGTGGCAATAGTGTGTGTGTGTGTTTTTTATCAGATTGATGGTTTCATAAATTATTAAATTCGTAAAAAAGTAATCAATCTGTACTTTTTATATATAATAATATTAATACTTATGCTTTGTAAAAATTTAACTAGGTACATTTAACATTTTCAATTAAAAGTTATTTTAAAACTTGTAAATGTTAAAATATCATGTAAAAAGTTTTATTAGCGACAATTCAGAAAAATAGACTTACAAAGTAATTTCCCTTACCAAAGAAAGTACTGTAAGTATGACAAATAATTACTTTGTTTAAAAAGATAGACTGGATAAAAAATGTCATATATACACATCATGGAACAGTTTGTAGTTATAAGGAAAAAAGAATGAGATCACATCCTTTACAGGAACATGGATGGAGTTGGAGGTCATTATTCCTAGCAAACTAATTCAGGAATGGAAAACTAAATACCTCATGTTCTCACTTCTAAGTGGGAGCTAAATGATGACAATACAGAGACAAAGAGGGAAACAACCCACACTGTGGCCTATCTGAAGGTGGAGTGTGGGAGGAGGGAAAGGATCAGGAAAATAACTAATGGGTACTAGGTTTAATACCTGGATGAAAAAATGTGTACAACAAACCTTACGACACAAGTTGACTCATGTAACAAACCTGCACATACACCCCTGAACTTAAAGTTAAGAAAAAGAGACCGCTTTAAGGAATTGATAATACATGTTTTCTCTAAAGTACCTGTAGATTTCAAAAATATATATATTTTCAAATAACTTATTTTTCAACTGGCTACAATATTTTTGCCTTTGTTGGTTGGTTGGTTTGAGACAGTCTCGCTCCATCGCCAGGCTGGAGTGCAGTGGCGCCATCTTGGCCCACTGCAGCTTCCGTTTTCCGGTTTCCAGCGATTCTCCCGCCTCAGCCTCCCGAGTAGCTGGGCCTACAGGCGCACACCACCACGCCCGGCTCATTTGTGTACTTTTAGTAGAGACGGGGTTTCACCGTCTTGGCCAGGATGGTCTCGATCTCTGTACCTTGTGATCCACCCGCCTCAGCCTCCCAAAGTGCTGGGATTACAGGCGTGAGCCGCCGCACCTGGCCAATATTTTTACCTTTAGATGTTAAAAAGAGACCAAAGACTTGGGACACTAAGAATGTACTATAAATTTAGGAAAAATTACTTCTTGATACATGCCCTTTAATTTATGTTAATTCTTTTTACACAGTATCCTTTTATATAGTCTTATACATTAACTGAAAAATAGGAGCATTTTAAAGAGTAAAACTTTTATGAGGTTTCTAATTTAACATTACTGAAAGCATGATAGTATCACTGGTCATGCATTGAAATAAAGTAGAAAAATATTGATAACCTTTCAATGACAGCTTCATGGAAGAATGTGAAGACAGCTCTGGGTTATTTTCCCACAGAAAAACACTTTGTCAATTAATTTGAATTCATAAAGAATTAGCAGCAAAATTTCAATAAAACATTTCATGTCAAACTATTAGGGACAACGTATTTTAACAAATTTTTATAACTTTTTATAAGTTGGTGGCATTTTACCACCAAGTTCTGGAGGCTTTTCTCAACTTTTTGTAAAGTAACATAAAAAATTATTTATGTAAAGTTTAACACGTTTATAATCATTCTATCAAATTGTTTTACAAGTGAAACAAGACTATAAAACTTGCTTCAGAAGACACAGGATCATCGGAAGACAGTAATGTGACATTTATCAACTACATTTTCTAGTCATCAACTTCTTATTTGATAGTCTGTGGCATGCTTTTGAATTTCTGATGACTTTGAATACCACTTGAAAGTTGAAGGGGAAAAATATACCATTATTTGAAATAAGTGCATTTTTTTTTAATTTTGAATAATTCTGTGAAAGATATCAGACAATAGCAGCACCAACCAAAAGTTAAAATGTATATGCCTATATATGGTAATTCAAGCATTTGTTTTCTAGTCAATTCAATCTGGATCTTATATACTTTATTTGCATTGTTTTTCCTAAAGTCATCTTAGTTTTCTGTATTATCTGAAATTTCAAAATGTAGACATGCATGCTCATTACAGGGATAGATCCTGCTGTTAGAATGTAGTAAAATGTTGGGATTTATTATAAATAGTCAATCTAAGAGAGGGATGAGGGGGCTTTTGGGGATGTGGTAATGCTATCAGATGAGCCTTAAAAGTATGATACATTAAAATTAATACAAATGGAATGATATCTTATTTAACAGTTTATAATTAACCAGTAAAGTCAGTCGTAAGGCTCTGCTTGCTGATTATTTGCAAGCCCGGTACGCTAGGATTATCCTGCCTAGTCCAGAAAGAAGAAAGGGTTTCAAGAACATGCAGAGAAACTCCAAAAGCATAAAGTACCAGACCTGAAATTAGTGGTTACTACTTCAGATTACATTCTATCCATAAAGATGTAGTCATATTTGACTGCAAGGGAGACTGATTTAGACAACTCAAAATGATGAAAATATTATTAATTAGGAAGAAAAAATAAAGAGTTCCACATTTTGATGCAAAAAAAAATTACGCAGTCATATTATAGTCTTAAATCATACATACCTCCTATGAAAAATACTTGAAAGTTTTGGTGGACTGCAAATATACTATAAATTTTGTATATTATTAACACAAACAAAAAAATCTCAGGTCAAGGAAGTTAACAGTACCATTTTTCTCTACTGGCTTGTCCACATATGGAACGGGGAATTTAGTCTAAAGGACACATTTAGTGTTGGATTGACCTTGAGGCTGAGAACTCTGGAAATGATGACAAACAAGCAATGACTACAGGAAAAGAAGATATTTCACTCAAGGTTAGACACTCAAATGCCTTCAGAGGCTAGGGAAGTAAATCTACTTTCTTGACATAGGCCAGAGAAGTAAGATAAATATGTGAAGTGATTAAATTTAAAACATATGTGCTCATCTCATAAAAAAAATTTTTGGCGGTCAATGAGAAAGATCGAACAATTCGAATATTCCACCTAAAAAACAAAACAAAACAGGGTTTTGTCCACCAGCGGAAATATGCATACATAACTGAAATGATTAATTCTGATGCAGGTTTCAGTGCTGTATAAAGATTTTGATTAAATTGTAATTTATCTTTGTCTTATAAAATATTATTATTTGATTTTTGAAGAAGCAAGTTTTATAAAATTCTTTTTAGGTAAAATGTTGACTTTTTAAAAAAGTTTATGATTAGAGTTGTGTTCAAAAGGAATACAATTTTGAAAAGCAAACGAATTGTATCTGCTGGTATTAATTTGCATTATAGTTTTCCTATCAGATAGACTTAAAATATGAACGTTGTTAAACTCAAAAAGTTGTTCTAAGCTTACACGACACATATGTATCCTCATTTCTCTCAACATTATGGACTATAGAAACATAATTTATTCTGGCTGTGTTTAAGTGAGAAGTACAAAACTGCTCTTCTAAATTTTGATGTTTAGGTTTCAGTTGCTATTTTGCCTGTGGTTAAGACAATTGCTGAGGCTTTATCCCAAGTGATTCAAATTGTTTGCTAGTGATAATTGTGCCTAAGCACTCTTAATTTGATTTACGTGGAATCTTTAGATGTGTTCCTTCTAACCAAAATGTAATTGTAATTTAGTGTTATTGAATTGAAATTTAGGCTTACATCCCTAAGGATGTTATGGTCATATTCATCTTTATATTTTGAAGCACTGATTTTAATTTATGTGTAAGGGTTATTTTACTAATGGAGATGTAGACTTTATTGAATTTGCCAACAGAAACAATTGTATGAGAGGAAAATAGCACAACATGTAACTGGACAGATTTTTCAACATTCAAACTCGTTTCCTGTTTATTTTCAAAGTTTATAATATTTTTTAATGTAGAATAAACTAGTGAGTTATTATTAATTACAAGATATCCATAGAAGGAGCTTACTTGTATTATCTCAGTTACACATTAAAAAAAACTCATGAATAAATATACTATTCTTCTATTTTATAACTTTAAGCCTTTATTTTCCAAAATCATTGATTATACATAGAGTTTTTTTGTTTGTTGGTTGGTTGGTTTATTCTGGTGGCAAAGCCAATTAGAAGTTTTAGTTTTTATGACATTTAACCATATTGGCCATAAAAGCTTCTCAACTTATTGTTTATGGAGTGGTAGATGTAGAAGGGCAGAAAGAACACATTTACCACTGTTAAACTGCTGCTACTTCTGGCTGCTGTGTGCTGGGATGCTCTCCTCCCTTAGAGCTCCGTATGGCCAAGGAAGAAACGTTAGAGCACATTACAGATTTATTATAAAATGGGTATCTCGTTGCCACCATACTGCCCTAGATATTCTAACCACACATACGTAAACATGCTGCAAACAGATTGTCATTCATTATAGAGCAGTTTTATGCCTTTTTAAAAAGGTGAATATATTGTGGACTGCAGAGGTGAGCTGGAAAAAATGAAGATGTAGAGATTTAAGGGTCTGAAAAATGCCCAAGATTGCAATGGCAAGGACAACAGTTTACACATTTGTCAAAATAAGAGGGAGAGGTCAGCCTAAAATTTCAATTTTTTTTCTGTAGAATAAAAAGTTGGGGAAAAAGTAAGAAAGTATTTCTCTCAGAATTGTTTTTGGTAAATCCTGCTGCCTATTAAGCAAAGATCTACAGGTGACCTGTGAAGGGGAATTTGTAGCGCCACACATTCACAGAAGGTGGAGAGTAAAACATAGCCTCAGCTTCTTGCTTTTATGGCAAGAATTATTGAAACTCTTTAAACGACATTTTAAATTTTCTTAATTTAATCTCCCTGTTAATTTAAAAGAACATAAAACTGAAGAGTTTTATCATCATACTTTATTTTGCCCTCTTCAGACTTCTATTTTAATCAATATCACAGTAATTTAATCAGGCAAAACCAGGCTCACCAAACTGAACCTCAATGATCCCACCAATCACTGTGTCATTCACTAAAACAGGGACACCTTATCTTCTCTTATTTTACTTGTCTCCTTTTTACATGGATAATGAATACCAAATAAAGATATTTTCAAGGAAAGTAACAAAATGCAGTTTTTCGGTATTTTTCTGCTTTTAGGAACCTTATGAATGATCTACAGATTCTGCCTAGTGTTAATGGTTGCATTTTGGGAGGGGACTGATGGAGGAAGGGCAAGTCATATGATCCTTAATTGCTTCTTCTCATTGCAATTTAGACAGTAGCTCTATGCGACTTATAGTGCTACTCCAAGGAGACATTCCTTGCTTATAAAAGTGTGGCTTCTATGGAACCCTGGCCATTTGTAAAAAGTATGTTAAGTACTTTTAGTTATTATCTGAGGACAAAAACATATCTGGAGTTCATCACTTATCACGAGATTTCTTTAAGACCACATGTACATGAGAAGTAATGTTATACAATCCCTTATTGATCCTACTCCTCTTCAATCTAGGAGATGTGAGGTCATTTAATAATCAGTATGTTATCTATTAATATGATAATATTATTTACATTCCTTATAGATACTATACTATGTACTGAGACATAGCTGAAAATTTTATACTTATTTTCTTATGGATTCCTTATAATAAAGGTGGGAGGAATAGGAATAGGAAAATAGAATGCAGATCTTTTTGAGTCTCAGATATTGTCTTATGGAGTCCCTAGATAATAGGCAATCTATCCTACTAATAAACCCAAAACCACCTTATTACCTGCCTCAATAGTGACCTTATAAGAGGAGATTATTCCCAGGCTATGTGGCTCCTTTATTTCTCATAAGAAATAATTTTAATATTTTGGAATTCTCTTTGCAATAGTTTACACATAACCTATTTAAATCTATTGATAAATATAGTGAAATGATGTAATACAGGTTGCAGATAAAGCTCCTTGATTATGCTGATAAATGTATATACTTAAACGATTCCCGCAGTTTACACATAGATAATTGGACTCATTTGCAGAAGCAATAAGGTCACAAAATTATTTAAGAAAAAAATTAGTTCAAAATGAACAACAGTTAGTACCTGATAACCCTGCATTTTTTTCCTTTTCATGGTTTGTCTTTTTGAACATTTAAAAATATTTTACCATTGTTAACATATTTAGAATTGTTCACTTCTAGGTTATACGACACATTTTTTATGTGCTCCTAGAAATTTAAAGTCTTGTCAGACATTCATCTTGTGGAATATAATTAGTTTCAAAATAAAACTAATGTATAGTAATAGGCTACAATATAAAGTGAATGTAGACAACAAAATATTAAGTGACAATATACACACAATTACATACAATATGATATACATTTTATCAATTAAAAATAATTTTAATGCATATATTCTTTAGGACATAAAAGAATATAAACTAGAAGGCAGGGAAATCATGAACACTGAATTCAGGATGTTGGTTATCTCAAAAGAAGAGCTAAGGATTGATATGAGGACAGACCACAGAGGGAGATTTTTGAGGTCTTTATTTCTGATTTTATGAGGAGATTTCTATGTTCTCATTAAAATACAAATATATGAGTATATATAAATATTCATACTTATATAAAATAAGTAAAAAGGTTTTATTTAGATTAATGATCATAGTGTGTTGTGAGGCAAAAATTATAGTCAATCTAATTGCTTGCATCTTCACAGAAAAATAAATATGAGATGAGATTAAATCCCAGCTCAGCAATTTTCTACTTGTGACTTCTTGAGCAAATTACTTAATACTTCTGATCCTAATTTACTTTATACATATATATGATATATGTGTGTTGAACAATAACACTTGTGTCTTCAGGGAGTGTTGAAAATTAAATGATGCACTCATTCTGCTTCCTGGGTAGAGTAACAAAGGTTATTTTGTTTTTCTTTCTAAGTTATTCCATTTTACACTAAAATTACTGAAAAGACATTTATGGCTAAAATTTCACAAAGGTTAAGAATGTACCCACAGTTATATTTGCTATATTTCTATGCGTTGTTCTTACACTAGTTTGTTTGTGATACACAATTTTTCTTGGTCACTTTACCAGCCAGGGAACTCCAGCCAGCATAGCCCCAGCTCAAGCCTCTCTCAGGCATGCTACCTGCCACAGGAGGTAGCCCACCCACTCTGCCTGCCCAGGCTGCACCTGGCTTCTGCACCTGCTCATCTCGTGGCTGGGCCACATGTGCTCCAGCCACCTGTGTTATAGCTCATACCCACTTTTGGTGGTTGCTGCATCCAAGAAGAAAGAGGATACGTTGACAATTGAAGGGTTAGGAGGGTGAATAATATTATGGAGTGATGGAACAGCTCTCAGTAGATATGGAATGTAGGGATGGTTTCTTTCTCAGTGTGGCTGAGTCTGGGGCTTCGATGGGCTCAGAATAGGGGAGCACATGCTGATTGGTTTGTGAGTGTGCAAAAGAGGTTAAAACCAAGGCACCACACAAAAGTGGACAAACAGTGTAAAAACTAATTAGGGAAGGGGAGTGATATGTAAAATAGGTGAAGGGTGGGGATCGATTGGAGGGAAGCATGCCAAATATGAAGACAGACAGGTTCTCTGTGGATTTGGCTTGTAGCTTGCCTTCAGGCTTTAAACTGACTTTGACTTGGAGGTGGGGTTTGACCAGAAACCCACCTCTCTCTGCCTAGGGATTTGTCTGCCTCCTGATGCTATTACTTGCAAAAATATATAATATTGCAAGCAAATCTGTAAAAACGATCACACAAAATAAGTATGTGAAAAATAATAACTAGGTGCTAAGAAGTTCAAATCTGACACTAGGGGCTAAGAAGTTAAATTATCATTCTTTGGTGAACTTTAGTCCTCTTAAATATCTTATGTTTATGCTAACTTGTTACTAATTACCTCACTTATATTGAATCCAAATAAGCTTATATTTCCTGAGTGGACATTCTGGAAATGTCCTTTTCCATCTCAATTTAAATATATTGTTTTTTCATAAATTTCTAATATACTTAGGTGTCTTGCAAGGAAAAGTGATAAAATAATTCTTGCCAAAGCATATAAGGTGCTGGTATCCTTGTGATTTACTTTCATAGGTAAAACATTTATATTTCAGCCAAAGACTTATTATATCACAGTCATAGTATGGGAGTAAGGGTATTGTCATAACTCAGAAAATGAGTGTTTAACTATTTTGACTTGAGATATTTTTCAAAGTTTCTCCAGTAACAAAGCATTGGCTTTATTTTGTGAGGTGATGTGTGTTTTTGTTTTGTTTATTTCTATAGATACATTAAAGGTTCATCTAACATCTTTAATAATATCTTGGGAAATATTTTCATTGAAAACTAGCTATTATTTGTGTAGCCAGTCAATAAGAAATCAAGATTCAATATTGTGTTTCCTAAACTTCAGAGTCATATTGACAATATAAGAAGCCTATAAAAATCACTCTGCACATTGATTAGAATATAAAGATCAATACTGTAGGTTCAATACAACAGAAGAGGGCTCTGAAGTAGTGGTGAGTATTCACATACAGGTCTTATTCTCAAATTGTCTCTAGCCTATCTTATCCAGAAGACCTCATGTTTGGATTACAAATTCTATATCTCTTCTATTTTCTAGTATTTGAATCCCTGGATGCATATATACATATATCTGTATGTTTGTGTGTGTGTGTGTGTGTAATATATATAAATTTATATATATATATACAAATTTGTGTTTGTATATATTGTGTATATATAATACACATATATATTATATACATAAATTTGGTGGTAGAATCAGAATATTCATATATATAAATTCAATATATATATATATTTTATAAATATATATATAAATATATATATTTATATATTTATATCTTGTATATATAATTTGATGATACAATCAGAAATATTAAATATTTTTATGATTTCTAAATATAATATATATAAAAATATAAAATATATATTTATATATTTATAAATATAAAATTTGGTGGTAGAATCAGAAATATTAAATATGTTTGATGTTTTCTAAGGCAAGCCTTTAATCTTGATATTAACGATTTATTTTTGCAACAAATATTCAATGGTTCCTGATTTTAAGGGTGTAATACAGCTTCAGAGACTAAAGCTCTATGTCAAATATATACTGTTTAAATTTAACATATTGCCCAACGGATTCAAACTTTTTTTCTAACTGTTTTTCAGGGAATATCACATTGAAATTTTTTAAGTCTATGAAATTGTTCTATTATTTTCACTCCACATCACATATGAAGTAAATAAGGCAAAGATTTCAAATCATCTGCCCAAGGTCACTCAATAAGTCAATAGCTGGCCTTTGAACTGAACTGCTAACTCAAATCCATTGATTTAAACCATTATGTTTACTACTTACTTCTATTTCATCAATGTTGCACACTATTGTTGTGCATGAGGAATGAGAAATGAGAATTTCTGATAACCATAGCTCTACATTTTAATGGCTAGAGATGACACTCCAGTTGGCCTGTTAAGATATGGCTCCATTGAGAAGGCTGGATTTGAAACGCAAATAGAAAGTAGTTATGTTGCCAGAGTGTGACAATATGATAAAATTATGCACAGGAGTGTAGTGCTGAATGGCCAGCTACCATTTATTCACGTATTTATTCACTTTACAAAGCTTCATTGAACATTTACTATTTGTAAGGGCTTTTTAAAATTTAATGTGTAGTACTAGGTACAAAAAATTATTATAGGATTACTGTTCCGGATCATATATAGTGGTGAAGAAAGCAGTATGAGTCATAAATTACACAAGATTACACAGATAAAAAGTGGCAGAGGCTGTCCAATTCAAAATAGATACTATGACTAATAAAAATACAAGCTGGATGATAAGAAAGAAATTATTATTAGTAAGGCATTTCTAGTATTCAACCATCATCTACTTTTCTTCTTCCTGGGCACAGAAATAATGTTATCAGTACCCGTATAGTTAAAGTAATTAGATTAAATATATTTTATGGACTATAATCAGAAGTGATCCATGCAACATTTGAGTCAGAAATAGAATAGCTATGAATTCTCCATGGTCCTTCTTCCCCAGCCATGGCAACAAAGACTCGTAGTGAGATGGCAGTGCCTACAGTAACAAAGGAGGCTGGATAGCAGTCAGAGGGCAACCATACAGGAGAGTTACTCAAACTTACCATGAGCACTGAGTAAGAACAAACTTGCTATATCAAGTCACTGAGATTTGGAAGCTGATTTTTACTGCAGCATAATATGGTTTAACCAGACTAATGCAATGACTACCCTTGCCTTTTAGAAAATTATGCCTGAAAGAAAGATGTGGTAAAATTGACTGCAGGTCATGCATAATGAGCTAAGAATCCTGGTCTTCATTTTCTAATAATGATTTGCATATATTTGGCTAAATATTTTGGGCCAAATGGTCATCTCTAAAATCACAAGATTTTATTAGTTATGCTCTTTTTCACTTCTAATAGTTCATGACTATATAATGGATAACTTTGAAAACTTTACAATGGTAATTATATGAAAAATGTTTTTGACAGAATTGATATGGCTTTTCCCCCTCAAGATAGTGAAGGATATAAAAGATATTATCTGACTTGGATATCTAAAATACTTGGGCAAAGAAAGTATACCAAAGGGCTTCTTCTTTGTAATGTGTCCCTACTCTTTGGTTCAAATAAAAGACTAATATTTGAAGTATAAACATTTTTTGTTTTCCCTCAAGATAAATCAAATACATTACTTGCTATTCAAAGCATATGATAATAGCTTAAATTCACTTATTAAACATTCATAATAGCTTATCTAGATCTTCCAGTAAAGCCTTCTTACAATATGCTTTAAAATTTACTTTATATTTTTTAAGATGAGTAGCTTAATTTATTACATTTTGTTACATTATGATAGAATTTTATAGATGCTTCTGTATTATGGGTCACCAAAATAACTTGCATACTTTAATTCACCAAAGTTCTCTTCAATTTATAAGTATAATGAATACAGTAAATATCAAGTACATTTTTTTTTTTCATAAATGATTTAGCCAAACTGTCTTCCTTTCCTGGGAAGAGAAGACTCACATTTTTCAGGTAAGAGGAAAAGATACAATATTCTGTTTATCCCTATCTCTGCTTCAGAAAGATATGAGGGTAATGACCATGCAGGTTCAGAATTGCAGGGTGATAGTGCTGTGTGGGCCCAAGAAAGTGGAGACAGTAAAATTAACTGTCTAGAACTGTGATCTCTTTTCAGCTGATGGCAGTAATTACCAGAAAAGCCCCACCTCCATTGACTCTTCTTCTGCATAAAATGTCTCCAGATTATATCTATAAAGAAATAAATACGATCCATTTATTACAATCTTCTTTACTGTAATATGTAATAGAAAGTGCAGTTAGGCATTTCCATATGCATCCTTGAAGCAATTTAGCTCCTTTTCAGAGAAACAAAGTGTAGCCAGAAATTTTCTTGTCAAGGCTATAAATGAATCCCTGCTGTTTGTAATATTTTTTCAAAGACTTAAAATAATAAAGGAAATAATTTGTTCATTACCTAAAGTTGCTCGTAAATAGTATTCCCAAGTCACTTTTTTTTTACTTTACATTTGACCATAAATGACAAATAGTAAGGACTGCATCTCTATGTTCTAAGAAATCTTTAAAGTTTACATTTAAAGATTTATCCTCTGTTTCTTCAATTTGAAAAGTGCAACAAATAATGAGAAATTTTCCATCTGTATCTCTCTTTTTTGAAACATATATCTGTCTTTATTCACCTGAAGCTGAATTAATGCATATGATGGAGACAGTTGTGATGTGAATGTGTGTGTGTGTGTATGTGTGTGTGTGTGTGTGTGTGCGTGTGTGTGATGTATGTGTTGTGAAGGTGGGGCTGCCCCAATGCAGCTAAATAACTTTATCTCTGGCTTTCAGAAAACTAGACAAGGAAAGGACTTGCTAACTTCTCCCAGTTTATATCTTCAAGCAGGTACGAGCCTTAGGGAAGACAGCGATCACACGTAACACTGTTGACACTCCTTATTCTCAGAGAGCTGAATGAAACTAGTCTTTCATAAATACAGGTTAATAACAGAATAACATGTGTCAATACCAGTGTAGCCAAAAAGCGCTGTTTAGGTTGCAAACCAAACTAAACCACAAAGTATCTTATCTCCTTCCATGATTAAGAAAGCTTTATGAGAAACTCTGATACTTAGAAAATGCATACATTAATGCTGTTCTTCTAAATTATATGGATTTGACAATATATTAATTTCAGAGTCATGCCTAAAGCAAAAGATTATTTACAAAAAGGCCTGGAGTGAAAGTCAAGGGCTTGAATGTGTTCAGAAAGTTTAAAGATGACTTTTAAGCCTCTATATTGCTAGCTACATTTGTAGGCTTTACTATAATTTCCCAGGAAATTGTAAGGAAATGTAATAAAGTCACATGCAAGAACAGATGCTTTATGAAATATGAGCTATTTTATTTTGTTAGCATTTTCTTAGTAGTATTTATGTTTAGTTTCTCTCTTTAGAGGATTATACAAATGATGAAAAAGATTTTATCATTGTGGATGGATTTCCAAATGTTAAAATATTATTCTTTTATCCCGACTCATGAAAGTTTAATTTTAGAAATATTAAATCTAAACAACAACATTTTTAATGCTTTTTGCTTTTTCACCAAGTTGGCAACATTTTCAATAAAACCAAATTTGAATTTTGAATTGCTATCTTGAAGAAAATTAGCATAAATGCACACTCCTAAATATTTTGTAAATTGATTTATGCATATTCTGATTTGTTGATCTGTGAGTTGGGGAGCATTTCTATTTCTGGATAAGATGAACATCTATTGTAAGCAGAGAACTAATGAGGGTTGGGAAAAGGGATGCCAGGCTTAAGTTGACTTGGTATCTCTGTGTTCTATACAAATTCAAAATAGGATTGGGTAGCGAAATGTACATATGAAATAGAGGAATTCAGTGCCTTCAATTTATTACAGTCTCCTGGCTAGATAAATCAAGATTTTCCTTTATAATTAATACAATTTACTATATGTTCAAAGATGGTAACATGTTGCTTCTTTACCCTCTTTTATTCCCTTATTTGGTAAATGTACTAAATTTTCTATAAGACTGATCAAATGGTATTGCCACATGTATCCCTCAGCTTGCCTCCACAGCTTAGTAGTCGATGATGTACTTGGTCCCTCCAGCTAAAAGAGCACCTCACTCTAGGCCTGATACTGAAAGATACCCTAGAGTCGCCTCCCAGAGCTCAAGAGAAAGATGCACAAAGTATGTTAAAAGTCTATTCAGAGAAGGTTGCCAGGGAGTAGTAAAATGTAAAAAAGCAGGGGGTTGGAAGGATTTTGCTTTAAAATGTTTAGCTTTATAGATTGAAAAACTTTCTTTAACCCTCTTTCAATTCTTTATTTTTCTTTAGTACTTGGAACAATAGACATTTCATCAGAACTAGAGAATACTAATTGATTAAATTCAGTATATACTTTTAAATAAAAGCCAGTCCTATAATGTGCAAATTTAAAGGAAGGAAAAAAGTGATCCATATGTACAGAATGCTGCTACATAAATTGACTTAAATGTCCTCATATTTAGAAATAGTCTACTTTAAAATAAGACATATACAAATAATATTATGGATTTTTCCCCTCTTTAAGCAAAAGTCATATTCTAGTTTATATCAGGGACGAACCATGATGCTTAAATCCTGGAATGAATATATTTACCCAGGCCGTATAAAGAGCTCTCATCATTTGGATTATTAATACTCATTTTGTGACAATGTTAATGTAATTTTTAAAACATAGTTTCATAATTTATTGATATTTTAATGTAAAATGCCTCTACTAATGTTTAATTCAAAAAACATACAGTCTTTTCTTAATTAATACAGGTTAAGTTTGTTTTTTCATTTGATATCCTGAACCCCCTCTCAACTTGTATGACCGAGTACCATTGCACACGGGAGTTTAGTGTTTAAGTGGCATAAAAGGAATTTTGGGTTACTTCAGTAGTATGTAGACAATGAGTTTAAGAAGCACATAGTTAACCTACCTTTATATGTAAATCATGAAATAATTTAAAAATTAATATAACCTCCTAATGCAGCTTGCTAATTCCACAGAAATAGAAGTATATTCATATACAGATATGCATTTGTAATTATTGGAAGTTTATTATAACATTAACATCATTTTAAGATTATCTTAGCAAAATAAAAATATGAAAAGTACTTGTTTATTCAGGAAGATACACAGGATTCCAAGTTCAGCGCTTTTTAACTTCTTCTTCTGGCCTCTATTTTCTGATAAATACCATACTCACCTTTCAGTATAAGGGTAGCACAGTGAGGTGCAGTTTTCGATGTTGTGCAGTGGTGTCACCTCAGGTGTAAGTGGAAATGAGGGGCTTGAAATAGCAAAAAGGAGAAGAAAAAAGATCCATAGATGTTTTTGTTTTGAGAATCTCAGTTTTACCTGGTCAACATGGTGAAATCCCGTCTCTACTAAAAATACAAAAATTAGCCAGACGCAGAGGTGCACGCCTGTCGTCCTAGCTACTCAGGAGGCTGAGATAGGAGAATTGCTTGAGCCCAGGAGGCAGACATGGCAGTGAGCTGATAGCCTGCACTGCACTCCAGCCTGGGCAACAGAGTGAGACTCAGTCTCAAAAAAAAAAAAAAAAAAATCTCACTTGTAAAAAAGGCTAAATCTTTAAGTATCTAAAATTTGTATGATTCTTTTACAAAGACATCACCATATGAATGTTTCTGAAATAAACACACAAAAAATATACAACTGGATTAATATTTGCAGGACACCTGAGATCGTTGAAATTTGCATTATTCAATCAATATAAATTTCATGAGTGTGTCTGGCACGTTATCATGTAGAATGTTCTTTTATTTGTTTAGACCTACTTGTCTAGTGTATACATTTTCTATTATTATGTAATAAAACAGCACTAATTTTGCAGCTTAAAGTAACACATTTGTTTAATCTTATAGTTTCTATGGGTCAGGAATTCAAGCACAGGTTAGCTGAGCCTGTAGCTTAGGTTTCACTAGACTGATTGAGGTGTCGTAGCTAAAGCTAAGATTCCCCTCTGTGGTTCAGGGTCTTCTCTCAATTCTTAATGAAATATATCTTATTTCCCCAATCTTACACTTAAAGCCTAACCCTTCTCCAATGATCAAGCCTACCCATATTAAGCAATGAAGATCAGTAGATAAAATGTCTAGATCTTTATATTCTTATCTCTTTCACCTAAATTTTATTTTTCCTTGATTCAACTCGTCACTCCATAGATCCTTTGATATTTTTTCCTATTCAGTACTTTACAAAAAACATCTTTGTCTTATAATAATTTGCATATTAATGACTGTGTTACTTGTCACAATTAACCTGCAACATAATAGTGGCTTAAACAACATAGAAGTTGACTTCTTGTATCACAGAAAACAAAACGGTTAGAGATTGTTTATTCACCACGGAGATTATGGATCTTTACACCTTAAGGACTCAGACTCTGTGAATCTTTCTGAATTATTATTCCTACTGCTCACCTAGAATATTATGTCAGAGTCATGGAAACAAACACAGGCTTCAAGGGAGTACTGCACCGTAAATTCCCAACAAATAGTTGTTGAATGAATGCCTACATAATTTCATATAAAGATTGAAAACGTCAATAGTTTCCTTGAAGTACATAACTAAATATTAATATCAGGTAGCACTGGCACTGGCAGATGCTTGATTTTTTAAAAATAAGCTAGTTTTGATATATTAATAAAAATATTCAAAGTATAAAATTGTCATGCTATACAGATTGAAAAAAATAGTCTTTTGTTCAATTAGTAGTCATAGTTCTAAGGGAATGATTGTTCTCTGAGTTTGCATTTTTTTCAAAGTGCTGATGAATATAGCAATATCAGAAAAAGATATCCTCGTTAAAAGTAGATGATTGAATATAAACTACACATCCCTTATTTTTAGCTATTGTCTTTTGTAGTCCTAATTTACAATTACCACCATGATTCATGATACCAATGCTACATATATAAATAAAATAGTTACAGCTAGTAGACATTAAATTATAACTTATTTTCTAGTTTGTATTTTACATCAGTTCTTTACATTTTGTAAATCAAAAATTAATAATTTGATGTAAAGTTTGTAGATTAATACAATCATTTTAAGAATATAAAAAACCCTTCAAGTCAGATATATTTTATGTTACTTTAAACATATGTATTCTTGCATAGTAGTACATAACCTTTTGAATTTTAAATATAGAAAAAATCCTTACATTTCATACTTCATCCAGATTTGCATAATATTAACAGAATAAAGAAAGCAAGTCTGACTCTTTTGCCTTTCCAATTATAACAGCATTTAGACAATAGTTGTAGGAAAGGCTACAAAAATAATCTATCCTTCTTGGAAATACTGTAAACTCTATACAGTATCAGAAATCCTGACAGTGAGGCTTCATCTGCTTCCCATGTATTTCAGGAAGTTTATTTAGTATTTTACTGTACTGTGTACATGTTGAGAATCTGTGCTTAAAATGCTCACGTTAGTTTTATATTTATTCCTTTCTAATATGAGAATCAAAAATAAAACATTCAGAGGAAAGCAAAGACAAAAGAGAAAAGACAGCATAAGAGATGCTGTTTGACAAAATAACTGCTTTTTCTAAAAGAATAAAAACTAAGAGTATGCATAAGATATCTGTTTTCTATATCCTTTATACAAAAACATTTTTAGCTTCTTAAAGGATTTGCATGATTGGAAGTATTTTTATTATAACAATAGAATAACTCAATTCGTTAAATAGGAGATATTTCTTTACTTATAAATAAATTTTCTTTTATTGCTCCTTTCCAGTATACCTCTAAGATATACAAGAACACACTGATTACAAGTGCAAAGCCCCGCTTGTATATAAGTATAATTTGAGACAAATATTGGTGAGCTGATATCCGAGGAAATCTTTTTGTCGTTGCAGAAATTAATTTCATATATTGAATCACATATTAGAATATAAAAATTTTTGTTAAAAATATATAACATACACTATTATATTTTACAACACACTCTTATACAGATTACACAAAATAAAACTGTTCAAAATTTATAGAAAACTAAGTAGAATATTTTTTTTAAAGGTTTTAGGAAAATACCAGTTTTTAAATAGGAAATTTTGGGGAAAATTCAAGCAATTCAAAGTGCTAAAAAATGATTGAAATCACCATACCTATATACTAAGCATGACATAAGAAATTCAGGTTTATGTCAAATAAAGCTCTCATGGGGATTATTTTATCCAATCTGCTTTGTATTCTCTAGCTGCCAAATTTTTATTTCAATAGCCAATTGGTTCTCATTGAAAGATGTCCGTAGCTTTCCATTCTAGCCTCAGGGTTAATTTAGTTTGTTTTGAATCTATACAGAGCTGTACTATTCACAATGCTTTATATTCAGAACTTTGATTTATGATTTGAATTAGAATTTGAAATGGGAAAGGCTTCCACACAAAATCGGATTCTGAATGCTGTAGGAACAGCTCAGTCAAGCACTAGAACTTGCACTTTCAAAATAGTCATCAAAATGCCAATTATTCCATGCAATAAACAGCAAGCAGAGACAGGAAAATTATTCATATGAGAAGCAAATCTGATGAAAGTCAATTTACAGAATAGAACAATAAAAAATCTGCAATAAACATTTATATAAAATCCTCAGTAGATTAATATATTCTGTAGTTCATACAAATATACATTTTTCATCATTCAAAAAGTGCTTTGACAACAAAACCAGTCAAGCCTTTAAAAGGTATTCATTCTCTTTCTGGGGTTCAAGACTTGCTCTCATCTACTGGTCATCATGTACTGTTTTATAAATATGCCTAGAATATTCACTTTCTCATTCTAACTGCTATCTCAACATAACCTAGTTCCCACATTTAGGCATACCTTTCTTCATTTATTTGCCTATATACACTATTGCACACTTTGAACACAGTAAATAGTATGTGAAAGTTTGTTAATAAATAACCCTAAAAAATTAATGTCCTTTTGGCACTATAATATTGTGGTCAGAAGCCAAAATCTTTTGTTGGAAGATGTCTTTAGTAACTTGTATGTCCCTCCCAAATGCATTTGTTTTCTATGTATGTATTAATGTATACATTTTATGATCAATAAAAATATGTAGATAATTTTGGTAATAAAGAGCATTTGTCTAGTTACAACTCCCACCACAGAATTCAATGAAATTCTCTTTGAATTCTCACTTTTCCCCATTCCCAAATAGTTCAGGGATTTACCAGGATTTGTCTAATCAATACCTGTGAACAAATTTTTTAAAATACGGTTGATTTTTGATAATTTCCTCTTTTGCTCTAGTTGTGGGGTTTCATGCAGTTATAGAGAGGTGCCTTCAGTGCTATTTGTGCTTGTCCTAGCAAGAACATCAACCCCCTTTGTAACACTGAAAGCCATCAGAGTTTTTCACCTTTGGTGTCAATCCACACTAGTTCACACAAGCCACTTACAGCAAAAGGCACTCACTGAAATTGCCACTACTACCAAAAAGTAACACTGAAGCCACCAGTGTCACTTTTCACCTTTGGTGTCAATCCACAGTGGTTCACAAAAGACACTTAAAGCAAAAGGCACTCACTGAAATTGCCACTGCTACCAAAATGTACTAGCTGAAAATGCAAGCATTGCTCTGCCAAATTATCACAGATTGTGGCCACAAGTTTTAGAACGAATGTGAGCATTAATACTACTAGCTCTGTCTGTCGCTTGCATTGATTCAGAGTAAACCGAAGTGTGCTAATGCTAGGCAACATTTAATCCTGTCTGATGAAGAAAGAGCAATCCTTAAATCTTACCTTTGTTCTACAGTCTTGTAGCAATTAGGATTCATATTTGCAAGCAATAAAGGCTGAGTAGGCGATTAAGCAGAAAAAGGACATGAAGGCAGTTTACAGATTTGTTGAGAGGCTTGAAGAACAAGGCTCAAGGCTACATTTCCAGAAACATTCCAAAGCAGTGTTAAAAACTGATCTTTTAGAAAAATTTTGCTTCTGCTGCTGAGTAGAAATCGATACTAGAGATTTTTATTGTTCATTTATGCTAATGCAAGCAGACTTTGCTGCTACTACTACTATGGGGGGAAAGAGAAAGAGATGGAGAGTGACAGACAGACAGAAAGAGAGATTTACATCTCTCATTCCTGTGTCAGTCTGATACAGATAGGTTTCATTAATAGAGTTTAGGTCATGTGCAATGGAAGCTAAGACAGTGAGTTCACAGAATTTTTTTTAGCTTTTATAGATAAAAAGTAGTTATTGCTTCCTTAATAAGACTCATCAACTCGAATGTTTTCAAACATTAAACAACATTCAAAGTTGGGTGGCCGAAAGAACAGAAAATCAAACACCGCATGTTCTCACTCTAGGTGGGTGTTGAACAATGAGAACACATGGACACAGGGAGGGGAGCATCACACACTGGGGTCTGTCAGGGGGAAATAGGGGAGGGACAGCGGGGATGGGGAGTTGGGGAGAGATAGCATGGGGAGAAATGCCAGATATAGGTGATGAGGAGGAAGCAGCAAACCATATTGCCATGTCTGTACCTCTGCAACGATCCTGCATGTTCTTCACATGTACCCCAAAACCTAAAATGGAATAAAATATATAAAAAAAGAAATAACAAATATACACAGATATACGTAAAATGTCTTTTTTATTGGTCTCTTTTGTGCTTCAATGTTTCACAGGGATAAAATGCAAAAACACTTATTTCCAACTATACTTGAGAAAGTTCTTTGTTGATAATAGAGGAGAAGATAATCTGATTTATAAGCTCAATATTTTGCTCAAAATCACCCATTCCATATCACGCTAAGTCATCATTTTTAGATCCAGCTCATGCTTCTTACTCCCTTTACTTATAGTGAGTTCTCCTCTGTAGACACCAAATTTCTTATCTTAATATTCTTTTCGTGTAGTCCTTATCACTATTACTCCATATATAACAGGGTGAATAGGTTTAAGTTCACTTGAGCCACGTTGCACGTGATGTTGTGGTTTGATGATTATTCCTGCATTTTCTGTGACTGAAATATATGCTTTACACTGATAGTGAGGTAATTTAATGACATATTATTGTGTAGCTTTAAAAAATTTGTTTGTGTCCTTTGTAGGGACATGGATGAACCTGGAAACCATCATTCTCAGCAAACTGACACAAGAACACAAAATCAAACACCACATGTTCTCACTCATAGGCGGGTGTTGAACAATGAGAACACATGGACACAGGGAGGGGAGCACTATACGCTGGGGTCTGTTGGGGGAAAATAGGGGAGGGACAGTGGGGGGGGAGGGACAGTGGGGGGTGGGGAGG
>PVKP010010336.1:0-64977 GCA_004027715.1 Plecturocebus donacophilus
CCCTCCCTGTGTCCGTGTGTTCTCATTGTTCAACACCCGCCTATGAGTGAGAACATGTGGTGTTTGATTTTCTGTTCTTGCGTCAGTTTGCTGAGAATGATGGTTTCCAGGTTCATCCATGTCCCTACAAAGGACATGAACTCATCGTTTTTTATGGCTGAATAGTATTCCATGGTGTATATGTGCCACATTTTCCCCGTCCAGTCTATCATCGATGGGCATTTGCGTTGGTTCCAGGTCTTTGCTATTGTAAACAGTGCTGCAATGAACATTCATGTGCATGTGTCCTTATGGCATTATTCTTATTTTAAAAGTTAATATAACATAATTGCTAACCACCTTTTCAAAACTAAACTTTTCTCAGTTATATTAGTTAAGAGTTGTGGAAGACAAATTACCTTTATGCCATGGAAATTTTTTTCCACCCTAAACATTGAAGTCCACAGATATTAGAATGAATCCAAAAGCTATGCTTTTAGTTTGTTTTTTAAAAGAATAAATACCATAATGATAGAAGACTTGTGAAAGCTGGTAATATACAAATGCATCTGTTTTGCATTTGATTGATGACATCAAATGCCTTTTGGTAGGGTTTTCTGATTTTTGCCTTCAGCTTCTGAAATATTAAAAAGGATTTTGAAATGAGCCTTTATTTTTAGAATGTTTTTAGGATATATTAAAAGTATTTCTTCAGAGAATTATTGGACTCTTGCTTGGATGTGACTAATTCAAGCTTGTTTCTAGAGAGACTTGATATTATTAAACTTGATTTTGACTTCATAATGTAGTAAGATCTTCTAGAATATTTTCTTAACAGTTATATTTCAGTGGGTTGTGAGGCTCCACCTCTTCCATAATATTTTAAAAGAGATAAATATTAGGAAATGTATGCTCACTCAACTTTAGGTAGTAAGTAACTGCTTTAAATATTTATGGTCACTTTTAAAGTATATTTTCTTGTACAGAACTATCTACTGATAGGACTTAGTGGACAGAAACCAAATACAGGATCATTTTACAGAAATTGATATCTCAATTAATTGTTCTGTTTCAAGTTGAGCAACATTTTTCTTATTTCTCATTCACTTTTATGAAGTTGGTGATAGCTTCTCATGCATCCACTGGTAATTCTGAAATCTGAATCTCCAGATATGACATATTACTTCTATTCTTAGCTGTATTTCTCACTGTCTTCTAGGCTTTTCTATCTGTTATTCCACAATCATGTCAAAGCTAATTTGTCAATGACTGAATCTGTATTTCCGTCTTTCCAAAACAACTGTAACAAACACGAAACAAAGAAGCAATCCTAACTCTCCATTTTGTTCTCTTTGTCAATAGAAATATCTCTGTCCAAGGCTGCAAAATTTAAATTCCTCTTTGCTATCTCTCTTTCGTGTAGTACTTCCTCTGAAGTACCTTTCAGATTGAGCCTATCCTTTTAACAGTGTTAAGCCTCCCCTATTTTTAGTCCATTAGACGGTGAGGTGACTCACTTAAAAGCACACTGTTCGCCTGCTTTGCTCAGGCATTATCGGCCCTGTTACGTAATCCATAGGACATATCCCATTTTTCAAGGTCATCTATTCCTAGTTCCCACCTACCTATCAACTCAACTTACTCCCAGCCCCAAGATAGCATGTTCACACACATGAATGCCCACCTACCCAAGTCAAACCATCATGCTCTTTCTCCTGTGCATGCAACACTCGGCTTCCTTTCCCTTCACTGATTTACACTGTCGACAGTATGAAAATATCCTCCTTCGACCTTTTGCTGTATAAACATCCTGACTCAGTTTAGGGCCTGTTCAGGTACTGAAGCAGTTTGTCTCCTTTGATGCGGCATCCTCCACTATTAAAATTCATCCTTTTTCTTCCTCTTTGAAAGTGTTTTGCAAGTAGGCAGAATCTCACAAACTATTACTTAGTTGTATTACTTAAACTATTATTATTACTGATGGCTTCATATGCATGTTTGAATTCTGGAGCCTATTGTCTAACATGGCACTGTGCACATAGTAAGTACTTATTTTTTGGAGTATTGATTGATTATGTCACTCTTTAAGGGTTAAATACACATTCAGGTTCTTGGTAACCATGATCTTACTCTAAAATAATTTGTATAAGAAAGTTTTTTTTTTTTTTAATGACCATAAAACTAAATCAATCCTTTGAGAAACAGAAGTGGCTTTCAGATTGGGTCTAAAACTCATCACTATCTTCAGAAAGTTAGACATAAGAAATTCTGAAGCGAATACCTTAAAGACTATATAATAAAAATCTACATTTATGCTTCCATTCTTATCTACATGTATCAATGTCAAAGAGACAAGGCCATAAATAGAAAAGGCCCTGAAGGCAGCAGCTGCAGATGCCGAACAATGAATGAACAATGAAAAACAGCAAGAAAGAGACTGTGGGACCATATGCTGATTATTTGAAGAATATTTTTAGTTACAGCAGGGTAATTCATGTCACAAATACTTATTGAACATTTCTATGAAGGGAACTTGCTGTCTAGGAGCTATGGGGTACAGAAAATAAAACAAGATAAAATAAGTCATATATCTGTAAGTAATAAATATATTAATATCATAACTATTTCTTAGGGACCCACCATTTGGCATGCACTGTGCTAAATGCTTCACATTATTAATATAATATCATTTAATAGTCACAGCCATCCTAAAAAGTAGATGTTTCTCTCCTGTTTAAGAAACTTAAATTTAGTGGTTTTACCCAGACCATGTAATAACAAGTGGAAATCTGATTCAAGTCCACTTGTGACTGACTTCAAACCCCAACACACTCTGCCTTCTGACATAGCTCTGAAGGAATTACTATGTCTTTCTAAAAAATAAAGGCTTCTTTGGGAAGGAGGCCCTTGGCATGCGTTTAGAAGGGCGAGTTGTATGTTAGCAGATGGAGGCAGGAAGAGAGGAAGTGCTGAGCAGTTCTAGGCTGGGGCATCAGCTTGGGAGATAAAGCAGAAAAGTAGAACTTGATAGAGTATATCAGTGTAACAACTGTAGATTGTTCAATATTGTTCAGGTTAGGGGGTAGATGACAGGAGAAACCAAACTTAAGTTGGTAGAAGCCACACCACAAAACAACATTGGTCAGTCTATACTTTATCCTACAGAGAATGGTGACCGACTGAGAGTGCTAAGCAGGAAAACATAATCAGATGGCCATGTTAGGAAGGCTGTTGCATTTGCAGTATGGAAGATGGATAGGAGGAGACCAATAATAAGGATATGGAAATAATTAGAATGAGAGATGGTGGAATTCTGAACAAAGTTGTACAAGGGTATATGAAGAGGAGTCAACAGACCTGAGAAATATTTTTGGAGGTGGATTAATAGGGCTTAGTAATCAGTTTGCTGTGGTGAGAGATAGAAAAGATAGAGATGAAGATGGCCTAAGGTGGTGCCATCCTTAGATCCAGGCAAAAGTGTTTCTTGCCCTAACCTCAAGTTTTAGGTAGTCCTGCTCTGGCCTGTTTCCACAGGGTGTGAAATTTGCAGAACAAAAGGCCTAGCTCAGTTGAGTTCACACTTTCTCTTTCAAACCATGCTCTGAGTACCTGGGGACAGAGAATAAATACCCTGTCCAAACTACTCTCACACTACTACCAGGCTAAGTGGGCCTCTTGCCAGCCTCTTTCTTATGAGGATAAATCAGACCACTCCCTATATATTCTTTGGTCTGAAAGATAAAGGCCAGATGTTTGGGAGTAGGTGAACAGAAACTAAACACGTCAGATAAGGCCCCACAAATATTAGGGATAAGCCTTCTCTCAGGTTACTTATTTAGGTAATTGGAGGGGGGCAGTAAACAAACAACATTGTGAATAGAGGAGAAGCAGCAAGTTTGAGGGAAAAGCAAATAACTTGGCTTGAGATATTTGTGAGATATCTAATGATGCCCTCTAGACAGTTGGAAACAGGATATAAACTTCAGGTGAGAGATGTAAGACATTGATATGATTTGGCTGTGTCCCTACCCGTATCTCACCTTGAATTGTAGGTCCCATAATCCCTACGTGTTGTGGGAGGTAATTGAATCATGGGGGCAGTTTCCCCCATGCTATTCTCGTAATAGTGAGCGAATTCTCATGAGATCTGATGTTTTATAAGCATCTGGCCTTTCCCCTGCTGGCGTTCATTATCTCTTCTGCCACCAGCGAAGAGGTGCCTTCCACCATGGATGTAAGTTTCCTGAGGCCTCCCCAGCTATCCAGAACTGTGAGACAATTAAACCTCTTTCTTTATAAATTACCCAGTCTCAGGTATTTCTTCATAGCAGCATGAGAACAGACTAATACAGACATAGAACAAGAAATCATCAACACACAGCAGGAAGTCAAAGTTGTGAATAGAAAACTAAAGTAGATTGCCCACTTTATCTCTCAAGGAGAGAAGATGATCAGTTATGAAATAGAATCTTGGAGAGCAGCTATATTTTCTGGGTGATCAAAAGTTGAGGAAAATCAGGAAAGTGTAAAGAAACTGGAATAAAAGATCCTTGGATAACCCTGCCATAGCATTGCTTCCTTCTTAAGAGCATGAAATAACAAGTTATGAGCAAGTCCATGAGAAAATTTATATACACTATAACAAAAAAGAAAAAAGTATTCTTCATTTTTTTGAATTCTGAAATATGTAAACAGAATTTTTACTCATAAATTTATATATAACAAAAAGGAAAAAGTATTCATTGTTTCTGAATTCTGAAATATGTAAAGAGAATTTTTACTTATCAAATTCATTTTACATGTGTCTGCTAGAAAATAGAGGAAGCTCAGACTCTGGTATTCATAAAATGCAAAAAGAAAAAGTTGTAATTATTTAGTTATCCTAAATATAAAAGAGATAAATGGTATTCCTAAAAGAGTGAAAATGACCAAGATTTTGTCGATGGAGAGTGACAGAAAATTAATTTCATTATACCAACTCCTTTACAAAACAAGGCAGGTAGCTAGGAGTCTCTGATTCTGTTTGAACCTTTGACGTTGAGAAACCAATAGCTAAATTGTGAGAAAACTCATTATGGTAATAGCTGATCATTATTTATTGTTACTTTCAGTAGAAAATAAAGAGACTGTTTGTTTAGAGCAATTAATAACTTCACAAACTATTTGAGTGATGGTTTTCTCTAAGAGTTCTGAATTGCTTTATAAATATAGCCTACTAATTAACTTAGGACTTACTAAGAAGAATGAAATGTCTCCTAAATTTTAGCCAAAATATTCCCTGAAGTAGATCCCAATACAATTCTGTTCTTTTTGAATTATTAGTGCCTAACATAGGGTTGACATATAAAAGAGTTGCTCATGAAAAGAAAAAATGAAAATTTCAGATTAAGATGGGATCTAAAAATCCTTATTTGCTTTAACACCCACCAGGGGAAACTAAATGGTTTTCACAGCTTGAATCAACTTTAGAGAGGCTTCTAGGCACTGACTTCTCTTAAAGCATTTTCTTAAAAAAAAAATAAAAGTATAATTTTTAAAGTGTTTGTCTGCCTCCTTGAGATGTAAATTTTAAAAAAAATCCTCTTGCAAGCTTTACAACTCAAGACTGTCTTTCTCAAGGACCTACTGTTGTTCTAATTGAAATGTAATTTTCAAGAAAGAGAAAGCTCTTTACTTTGTAGAAAGGTAGGAGGCTAACTTCAGTCACCATGTTGTAAGCTGTAAAACTACCCCGTCTTGAAGATAGGTGGAAGTTCACTGTTCATTTGGGTAAAGCCAATTACCCAAATACAATGCCATATAGTCTTTCAACCCCAGCCTGTCAAAACAAAGCAAAACTCTCTGCTCTTTACTTTAGCTAAGATGAGTATCCAGATGTGCCTGTACTGCTTCCCCTATGGCTGGCAGTAGTATTAGAATAAAATCAATACCTGTTTGCTTAGGTTGATTTTTCTTTAAGAGTGTATGTGAGATCACTGGCAATCTTAGTGAGAGAGCACTTCTAATGGAACAGAAAGGATGCAGGTAAATATATTGGATTGAATGTAATTATGAAGTAAGACACTTAGGAGAGTAAGATAAGCTGGCACTACTTCCTCTTTAGTCCTTCTTCTCTTAACCCTTTCTAAAATTTTTAAATCCTAGCACTTTAAAAAATCGTATCTGGATCTATTCCATTAAATAAAAAGTTCCTTCATTGTAGAGACTATTTCTTTGGACCTTTGCACATCTCCAGCTCCCAAATGAAATCTGTTACCCACATCAAGCTCTCAGTAATGTGTGTGCAATTAAATGCTTGTATAAAAATAATTATAATACAAGATAGAATAGTCATTGTCCTATAAGAGGCAAAAAGGTACTATGAAAGCATAAACATTGCAATAAGAAGGATATCATTGAAATTTTAAAGTTTTTATTTTGTCTTATTAATCCTCTATAATACAATATTATTCAAATTTTTATTTGTAAAAAATACAAGGAATCTGAAAGTTAAACATCCACAGAGTAGGTTTTTGGATGACGTGAGTTTTTCAGTTAATGTACTAACCTCAATTATGAAGGCTTATTAATTATTATTATTATTGCTGCTAAAGTTAGAATAAAAGAAAAACTAGATTGTTGACACAGAAGAAGGGAAATAAGATGTTTCAAAAAGTTTGTTTTAGAAATGATAGTAATGTCCTTTTTAAATTATTTTTACAACAAAAGCAACATAACATTTGGAAACAAAAGGCAATACTGGTGATATTGCAATCTGCCTTAGATATTTGACAGATGGTAATGACCACCTCCATGTAATTTTTGTGGAGCATATACAGGCAGCTAACCTGCTGTAAGCCTTTCTCGCATTCACAGCTCTCAGATGGTCGTCAAGTTTGAAGGCTCTCAGGTGGTCCTGGTTGACTCACTTCCTTTCGGTTAGATTCACATCAGAAATACATCTTGGGCATTGTGTGATGTTCAAGAAGCTTATTCTGGCAGGGATCCTACGAAATGGACAACAGGAGCAAGCTGGAAGCCCTGGCAGATGCAGTCAGGGGAAGGATAACTGCCTGAGTGAGAGGGTTTTCATCACAAGACCATTCTCGGAATTTGGAGGATTCTTCCTCTTCTGTGTATTTCTATTCAGTCTGGGTTAATTGCCAGGTTTTTTTTTTTTTTCTAAATTCATAAAGAAAGTTTAAACCATCTTGTGAGGAAAAGCTTTGTTTTAAGGCTCATGAAGTTGCATCTGTGCTAAGGTGGCCCTGTCTCTAGAGCAGCCAGGGTTTTTAGGTCTCAATGTCATAGACACCTGGTAATCTCCTGGCCAGGGTTGGAAATCCGCAGGCCAGGCTGCATCATCGTGCTACTCAACACATAGTGTAGGACGTGCAAGATGTTTGAGTGAGCCTGTGGCTATTCTTAATTTTCTAGCCACTTATTAGCCACTTAAGCCAATCTTAATCTTAAATAGAAACATAGAGATATATCTTTTATAGTTATACCACAACATTTAAATATCATCTGTTTGTTTCTCTAAAATTTTCAGTGTTTAAAGAATGGTGTTTTGGTTACCCAGAAACAATGTTTTAAATTTAGCACTTTTAATGTTGAGGTACTACCATATTCCTTTTGTTTTAAAGACATTGAATACTCATTCTAAGTATGCTGTTTCACCCTGGCAACTTCCTTAATGAAGTAAATTTAAAGAAATAGGTCTCATTTAAAAAGTTTAACATCTTCAATTTGTAAGCAAATGATACATGCTAATTTTTAAAACAAGAAACAGAGAAAACTCTAAGGAAGCTAGCATAGAAAGGATACCTAGTGGGGAGGAGATTGAATAGGTGAAGTATGAGGATATGAGGATATTTTAGTGTAGTAAAGCCATTCTGCCTGATAATTTAATTCGATATGGATAGCATATATGATACATGACACTGCATTTGTCAAAACCCATTGAATTTTGCAGCACAAAGAGTGAGCCTTAATGCATGCAAATAAAAAGTCACGTAAAATGCTGAGAAATCACAGGATGGAATGCCAACTGAGACAAAATAATCTAACTGCATTACAAATATGGAAAAATTTCACTAAAGAGAATGGGGGCAAAGAGGCTCACCTAAGTAACTTTGTAAATGAGTAGCATCTGAAAGACTAATGGCAAAAAGAAATGTGAATAAGCATTTTACTATAGTTGATAAATTTGATTCCTTTGGGGGGTATCAGTTAACAAGTATGAAACCACTGTATATGTGTGAATATCAGAACTGAGAAGTTAGGCAAATGGATGTCAAATGATGGAAGCTAAGTTTTTTGCTGTTGGAATGGGAAGTCATAGCAAAAGTAGAAGTCTAGAATGATCTATAGAGTTGGAGACAATATGAACTCATGTTTGGCTTAAAATACATTCAGATGGCTACATACAGAAATACTTATAGAGATGAGTATATACATGGTTAGTATATATATATATATGCATATATATATATATAATTCTTCTGCATGTAGGGTTCTCTAGGCTCATCTTGTATATATGTATATATATATATATATATACATAGTTTCTTGCTCTCTCAGCTGAGAGGAACTAGAAGCACTAACATACCAATAACAATAAACACATCTTGTATCCAGATATTGATTTCTAATGCAATTCTCCAATAAAAGGGACCAAGACTCCTTGGAGAACTGTGTGATTCTAGGACTGGGGCAGGAATTATACAAGATGAGCCTAGAGAACCCTACAGTGCCAGAATGTAATGGAGCACCCCTCTAAGAAAAAGCCCTCAAACCCACAATGATGGGATTAGGTCAAAGGGACTCAGGAGCCCACTGAAAGAGCTCCTAAAAACCAAAGCTGGAAGAATTTGAGCAATAAAATAAAGAAAATAAAGTAGTATTCAGTTATAATATAAAAAATAAAGTCAGTCCATATTGTTAGAGATAGCAATGTAAATAAATGATAATTATGTTGGAGGGAAATGGAGAAATCCTACATGCAGAAGAATTACAAATATTGGGTTGGTGGAAAAGGAATTGTGATTTTTGCTGTTCCTTTAATGACAAAAACTACAATGTTGTTTGCACCAACCTAATCATTTATGTAGATATTCTGCTCTCAAGGTAGTGAAGCCTAACTCTTCATTCTTTAGTCTGTTCATGATGATTTTCTTTCAGAGAGTACAGTTTGGAAAGGAGGAAAAAACAGTAAGCTTTACAGTGAAAAAAACTGACAAATGTTATCTCAGTGAAGTGGTCAAAATTCATATTAACAATGATGTCCTGTTAAAAGTATGTACTTTTGATATGATGTGATGAGAATGCCATTTTACCACCCTGGCCTTCTAAAAACCAATAATCCAAGTTTCATTATTAGGAAAACACCATAGAAATCTTAACTGAAGAACATTCTACAAAATAGGATGTGCAAGCTGTCATAGACAAGAGGAGTCCAAAGAGACATGCCGACTAAATGTAGTGTAGCATCCTGAATGGAATCTTTGAAAAAATGATATTATATCAATACTAAGGAAATATGAATAGAACATGATTTTAGTTAATAATAGTGTATTCATATTGACTCATTATTTGTGATAAATTATTATAATCACATTATACTAATGTATATTTCCTGCACTAATGTAAGATGTTCTTTGTGGGGTAATTGGTTGTGAGCTATATTAGATTACTCTGTAATATCTTCACAATTTCTCTGTGAATTTAAAGCTATTCTAAAATAAAACAATTATTTAAAATATCCCCAATCTTGCTACTCAGAATATCTCTTCATTAAATATTTGGTGGACATTTTTATGGATAGTTCTCTAAATATTTAGTTATAAAGCCAAGTGGATGGATAGATATATAGCTATAGAATAATGGTTTTAGAAAATTTTTGTACTTGATACACTTTTTTATGTTAAAACTCTAATATTAATTTTTACCTGAATTTATCCAAAAAGGAAAACTGTGAAATGAAACTTGAAGTAAAAGCTGAATTTCATATAAACGTATTTTATCATCAAAAGTATTAGCTCCTAAAAGAATCTTCTAAATTCAGAAAAAAATGATTTTGAGAAAGAGCCTACATTACTTAACTCTGGGATATAACTTTGGACTGCACATATTGATTCTTTGCTATGGAAGGTAATGAAAGTGAAAGTGGAACCCTTACATTCCCATTTCCCTCTCTCCTCTTGGTCCTTTGATTATAACTTTTATCTTCTCAAGGTTTATAATATATCTGTTATCTTTCATAACTATAGTCCTCAAATTCTGAAAATTTTATTCTATGCTTAGACTCCTCACCTTGTTCTGCAGATTCTTCATTCTTAAATTCCTTATTTTTTCACTCCATTGGCTAAGTTTTATAGTTCAATAGTCTTTTAAAGAAAGGCTCAAGCATACATAGTTCCTAATTTTGTTATGCTTGAAAAAATTTACTTTTGCTTTTATATATGAATGGCAACTTGGCTGGTACTAAATTCCTTTGGCGTATTATGTTGCCTTATAACTCGCTAGATGTTGCTCTCTATCTTCTGGCATTATATTTGTTGTAGAGAAGTATGAGGTCAATTTTATTTTTCCCCCTATTCAATGTACTTTGTGTTTTCTTCTTGGGTGCTTTTTTCCTTATCCTTGAAATTTAAATGTTTAGCTTAATATAGTTTCAGATGGCTACATACAGAAATATTTATAGAGATGAGTATATACATGGTGAGTATATATACATAGTTTCTTGCTCTCTCAGCTGAGAGCAACTATAAGCACTGACATACCAATAGCAATAAACACATCTTATATCCAGATATTGATTTCTAATGTAATTCTCTGATAAAAGGGACCAAGACTCCTTGGAGAACTGTATAATTCTAGGACTGAGGCAGGAATTATACAAGATGAGCCTAGAGCACCCTGCAGTGCCAGAATGTAATGGAGCACCCCTCTAAAAAAGGGTATATGCCTTTCCTGGATATAAGCTACAAATTATTTCAGTGTTCTCATTCAAATTTTGTTTAATGTATGCACACATTCTTCATCTTCTGTATTATCTTTTTAAAAATCATTATCATGCTACTGTTTTTGTCTTTTTTGTATATCTAAGAAAGAATCTGACTCTATTTTTGATGTGTGACTGCTGACTGCTTTCAAGACCCAATATCCCTATTCCCTTTCTTCCAGTATATCTAGGGAAGCTGATAAGAAAGCCTGGTGTTCCTTCCTTTGTCACTGGCAGGAAATTCATATCTCTGATCATCCTAGCTCATGCAAGGGAACCATCATTCCAGTCACCCTTCCAACTATAATAAAAACCCAAGCTAGGTAGCTTCCCATCCCTGCTGTCTCTCAAGCCATTTTAGGACCTGTTCGAGATTTTGATATGCTCTCTTGACTAAAGGAAGCCTTATTCACACCCTCATGGTGCACATGTAGTGTTATCAGTCTTGACATTCAAAACAAATTTTAGATGGAGAGTTCACGTCACCTCAGCAAGATGGCTGAAACAGTACGAGTTCTTTGGAAGTATTTTACCATTTCTCTGATTGGGGTTCCATTGACCTAACCTTTTAAAAAAATTTCCTGGAGTATGTTAGTGTTTATTGCATTGTCACCTCTTCAGTATATTTTCTGTTGTCAGAGAGGATAATCTTAGAAAGATTGGAACCATGAGATACACCATGGGTTTTACATGTTCTGTGCAACTGTTTCCTGGAATATTGTAAACTATTAAGATTTGAAGACTAAGAGTCTTGAAAAAACAGTTTCAAAATAATGTGATAATTAAAAAAGTTTCACCTCACTTAGTTTTCAAAATCCATAATGGTCAAAAAGCACACCTTGGTATTAGATATGCAGTAAAATATTCCACATCTCCTATAAAATATTTGGTTATGGTATCATCTTAAATTATCCCTGAACTTATTTTTCTGATGAGCATTCTTTCACAAATATTCTTGTCACTGTTTTTCTTTATTTTCTTAGTTGGGAAAAATATCTTGTGTTAAAAGTCCTTTAAAATGGTTTGTATACCTCATGTTAATCTCTTAGGGTAAGCATTGTCAATAAGTAAATATTGGAATTTAATTGGAGCTTATAAAAGCCAGTAAACTAGGTAAGAACCCTCATGCGGATGCTTTTAATGTTTTCATCTGAATGTTCCATTCAGTGAATTAAGAAGGCTTTCATCTCCAGCGAGCAATTTTTTGTCCTATGAATTTACTTTTATAGTTTCTAATAGGAGATTCTGTTCTATAAAGCTTATATTATTATTTTAAATTTGTTTTCTTAGCTCTGCCTGCTTTATTCACATTGAGTTGTCAATAATTTCCATAGCCTATAAATAAATATTTAAATGAATTATCTTTTAAACAATTTCATTACAGTATAATTGACATAATAAAACATACATATTTAAAAAGTAAAATTTGATACGGTTTGACATATATACATGCTCATGAAACCACCATTACAATTAAGATAATGAAAATATCTGTTATTACCTCCAATTTTTTCCTATTCCTTTTCCATTCCTTGCTTCTACACTTTCCTGTTCCCTGACCCCTTACCCAGGAAACCATTATCTTCTGTCTGTCATTACAAACTAGTTTGCATTTCCTTGAGTTCTATATAAATATAATAATACAATATGTGCTGGTTTCTGTTTTGCTTCTTTCACTCTGCATAATAATTTTGAGATTCATCCATAATGTAACATGTATCAGTAGTTAATTCCTTCAGAAAAACGTTTTTGTTTTAGAATAATTTTATATTTATAGGGAAGTTGCAAATATAGTAAATTAGACTCATGCAATACTTTGCTTCCCTGAATGTTAACATTATACATAACTATGACACATTAGTCAAAACTAAGAAATTAAGCTTACAACACTAATGGCTGAATTATAGACTTTATAAGAAATTCATCATTTTTTAAACTCACTTGGTTTTAATGTGCTAGAATCCAATCTAGGTAACCTTACTGCATGTAGTCTTTATGTTTTGTTAGTTGTTTCTCATCTCTGAAAATTCTCAGTTTTTTTCTTGATTTTTTGACCTAATTTACAATTTTGAAGAACATGGGCCAGGTTCTTTGTAGAAAGTTAATTTATTTTTATTTCTGACTTACGTTCCACTATAGGGACACATTAAACTTTGTCTGTCCATTCACCTGTTAATGGAATTTTGTGCTGTTTCCAGTTTGGGGCTATTACAAATAAAGCTGTGATGAGCAATCATATACAAGTTCTTGTATGGACATATGCTTTCATTTCTCTTGGATAAAAACCTAGGAGTTGAATGGATGAATTATATAGGAGGTATGCATTTAACTTTTTAAAAAATTGCTAAACTGTATTTGAAAGGGGTTGTATCATTTATCATTTCAACCAGCAGTGTCTGAACATTTTTTTTTATCACATCATTGCTATCACTTGGTATCAGACTTTAATTAGGATCATTTCTTGATCATTAAAAAATCAGGAGACAACAGATGCTGGAGAGGATGTGGAGAAATAGGAATGCTTTTACACTGTTGGTGGGAGGGTAAATTAGCTTAATCATTATGGAAGACAGTGTGGTGATTCCTCAAGGATCTAGAAATAGCAATACCATTTGACAGAGCAATCCCATTATTGGGTATGTACCCAAAGGATTACAAAACATTCTTTTATAAAGACACGTGGACATATATGTTTATTATGGCACTGTTTGCAATAGCAAAGACTTGAAACCAACCCAAATGTCCATCAATGATTGACTAGATAAGGAAAATGTGGCACATATACACCATGGAATACTATGCAGCTATAAAAAGGATGAGTTCATGTCCTTTGCAGGGACATGGATGAAGCTGGAAACCACCATTCTCAGCAAACTGACACAAGAACAGAAAACCAAACACCGCATGTTCTCACTCATAAGTGGGTGTTGAACAGTGTGAACACATGGACACAGGGAAGGGAACATCACACACTGGGGCCTGTTGGGGGTTAATGGGGCTAGAGGAGAGATAGCAGGGGGCTGGGGGATTAGGGAGAGATAACATTAGGATAAATATCTAATGTAGATGACGGGGAGCGGGTGGATGCAGCAAACCACCAAGGCATGTGTGTACCTATGTAACAAACCTGCACATTCTGTGCATGTACCCCAGAACTTAAAGTATAATTTAAAAAAAAATGAGGGTCATTCCTGTATGAATGCAGCAGTATCTCCTTGTCATATTAATTTGCACTTCCTTAAGGACTACTAATAATGTGCATCTTTTTTATGTGCTTATTTGCCATCCATTTATCTTAATCTTTTTTGTTTAAGTGTCTGTACAAATCTTTTGCCCATTTTGAAATTTGGTTGTTTGTTTCTTGTTGAGTTTTGAGATTTCCTTATATATTCTGAACACAAGTCCTTTATTTAATAAGTGCTTTACAAATACTTTCTCTTGGTCTGTAGATTCCCTTTTCATTCTCACTGTTATCTCTTCTACTTCATTCTTCTGTCTATTTATGTACCAATACCTTACTGTATTAATTAGCTTTGCCATGTTTTAATATCTGGTGAGGCTGGTCCTTCCTGACCCTATTATGTAGTTTGAGTTTTCTGGGTAATCTTTACATTTGGATTTTTTATGTTAACATTACAATGAACTAATATAGTTTAAAATTCTTACTGATATTTTTAATTCGATTCAATTATACTTTCAATTTACTTTGGGGAAACTGGTATCTTTGTGATTTTGAGTCTTTTTCAATATCATGATTCATTTTCCATTTGTTCAAGTTTTCTGTTCATATTCTTGTGTAGCATTTTGAAGTTTTATTAATAGTGATCATATACTTATATTTATTCATAGATTTATCTTTTCTTGGTGGTATTATAATGGCATACTTTTCCAATCTATTTTTAAAATTTTTTGTTTGCACATCTGATGAATATTGATTTCTGTGTGTTAATTTTTAACCTACTCACCCCATTGAACTTATCATTTTCAGTTGTTTCAATTTATTCTTTTGAGATTTCCAAATATATGTTTTATTCCTTTCAATTTCTATGTATCTTATACTTTATCTTTTCTAATTGTGCTATTCTTTCCATGAAAATGTTAAATAAGAATAGAGATAATGGCTATGCATTCTTTTTTCTGTTTTTAATAGGTATGTTTCAGGTGTTAGATCATTTAGCATGATAGTAGCTTTGAAGAAGAGGTAGACTTATTTTTATTATAATAAAATATTACTCATTTTAGTGCCTGCTGGCAGTTGAAGTGCCTGGTTTTGGTGTGGGAGAGAGAAGGCTAATTTGGATCATTGCACAGCTTTTTTGTCAGAACATACACATGTGAACTCTGTTATTTCATTTGTTTGGTGTATATCTTTTCCTTCAGTTTTCAGCATTCATAAGTTGTTGTATCTCATCCAAAGTTATTTAAGTCACAAAACCTCCCTTCACCTTTTCTTCACTGAGCTTTTTATTCAACAGTCTCTCTTCATCAAGAGACTGGGTTTATATACAAGAGGAGTGACATGTGGTCATGGGTTTTGCTTCAGTCTCAGCTTCCCTGCTGCTCTGTGTTATCACACTGGAATCTTCAGAGACATTTGCTATCACACTCATGGTGGTTCATGACCCTGCATCTTAGCATTCTCTTCACTAGGTAGCTAGGGGCTCTTATTTTGTAAAAATTCATAGTCTTTTTTATTTTAAGTCTAAATTGCATATGTTGGTTTTCAGAAAGATCCTCTTCCAGGTTCAGGCTTCATCTTTTAAGTTAGACATGCTTATTAGCATGAAGTTTAAGTTTGTGACAAATTGCATGTTACATAATGTATAATATATTTTCTGCATTTTTTTATACTTTGATACTTTGTGTGTTTTCCCTGCCTGTGAAAGAAAGAGAGTTGGATTTGTCTGTGTTTACACTCTTTGATTCAGAAATCTTCTGCAGTAATTTTGAAATGAGCAAAATGTACATGTAGCCCTCAAAATAGTTACTTTATGCTACTTGCCTCCTTAGTGCAGTAAAGAGTAGTCAGTCTCATAATCTGATGAAAGAATATGCTGATACTAATGGCAATCATATTTTTCAGAGGCTTTAAAGATTTCTCTTTTGGAAACAAGCTTAGGATTGGTTTTTGTGTTATATAAAATCTAACTAATTTCTCAACAGTCACATTGCCTTATTATTTTTTTTACAAAAACAATTCTCCTTAAATGCCCACCTCACATTTCAGTTGCTGAATAATTCTGGGCCATATCTGAACATTAAACTAATCAGCAAACACTGAAAATTTAACATTACTAGAGAATTTCAAACAAATGTCCCAAACTGGTTTGTTCTTTACCTTTCTCTTAAGCAGTTCAAAAGGTATATTGCCTTTTAATTTTTTTTCCAAAGGTAGAATTATTTCTCACACAAATTAACATTAAGCATATTTATCCATTCCATTTTTAGTGAAGTATGAATATTTTGTGAATTAGAAACTTAGCACACATCTTTTTATAATCTTTTAATTTTCTTGATTTTCCAAACTGTGTTTCATCGCAGAGCTCTACTGAGGGTAGTTTATGGATGATACAAAAAAAAGAGCCCCATTGGTAAATAAGGTTGAGAATTATGGATAAACATAGTTAAACAACTTTGTTTAGTTCAATACTTTTGAGGGTTTTCTATGCAAATGTGTCTTGTGAATATCCAAGACAGAAATATACTACACAGGATTTCCCAAATCTATTGGCTAGCAAAGTTTCCTCCTTTTTTAAAATCATTTATTGTCTATGTCAAAGTGTATAATATATAGGTAAGAATATTAACATGTAATGCAGCAAAAATATATTTTATCTCTCCTCTCTATTTTTTTCATTCCTGAATATTAAATCAAATTCTAGTTAATCAGTGGAGCTCAGTGCAGAGGTAAAGAGATGCAAAAAGATGCTTAAGTGTACTGAAAATTCACATCAGCCTATTTATTTTTTAAAAAACCATTATAATACAAATATATTCCTTTCTTTCTTCTCCTTACCACCCCTCAATTGCTATTTATTGCTAAAAGAGTAAACTCCATGTCTTCCTCTTATGTTTCTGGACTCTTCTACCACAATAACTCACAAGCCCTGAATGCTCCAGTAATACCAGACAGCTCACAGATCACCTAACAGGACAAATGTGTTACGGTGTTCTGGAATGACAATATAGAAGCTGCAAAGATCCACTCCCCAGTTGAAATTACTAACAACCATTTAATGGCCTCTGAATATAGTCATAAAGGTAAACTGCAAACAAATAAATTTTATTCATGAAAGTTGAGAAAGAAAGGCATGAGTCTATGCATTTAAACCATAGCTGCTTCCTTATTTCCCCCTTCAAGCTCAGTAAGGCACATACAAGACAGATTTTGTGCAGCCAAGAACAAAGGACTCTCTCCTCTAAGCCCTCACTCAAAAGTGTTTCTTTCTTGGAAGAACAGGATGTAAACATTTCTCATCCTGCCCCTTGGTACCTATTACTGAGGTTGTTTCAGACAAGTATGATCATGAGGTGAGGGATCCCTTTTCCTGCACAGCTACTACACATTGATCTTGGACATAGCACTGCTAACACTACTGGGTCACCATCACGCTGGCTCATGAAATAGTGCTTCCATACTGAAAAAGGTAAGCTTAGAAGATATCAGGCTACTGCCATCCTGCCACCAAATGCTCAGTTCCTAAAGGAGGGATGTCAGAGAAGAAGAAAGGATGGACAATATTCTAAGAAAAACCACTGAAAACTCCTGGAATTTATTTTAAAAACACTAGCCTACACCTCCAGGAAGATCTACAAACTCCAAGTAGGATTTTTGAAAATCCTAAAAATCTTCAATTCAGAAACAGGCACATCATAGTAAAAATACTAAAAGTCAAAAAAGACAAACTCTTGAAAGCAGCAAAAGTAAAACAACTCTTCTTATGGGGAGTCCTGATAAGATAAACAGATGACTTTCCAGGAGAATCAATGAAGGTCTGAAGGCAACAGGATAACATATTCAACATGTATTAAAAAAAAAAAAAAAAAAACACCAAAATTGTTAACCAAGAATTCTATACCCAAAAGGACTATTTTTAACAAAATAAAGACATTCCCAAGCAAGCAAACTGTAGAGAATTTGTTGCTAGCAGACCTCCCTTTTAAGAAATACCAAAGGAAGTTCTTTAGGCTAAAAGCAAGTAACCCCAGATAATAATTTAACTCAACACATTAAAAAGAGCACTGATAAAGATAATATAATTATAAAAAATAGTATGAATGTATATTTTTCTTCTTTCTTCTCTTTAATGATCAGTAAAGAAATTGTGTATATAAATATTATTGGGCTTTTAACACACAAAAATGTTATATATATGCTTATAATAGGACAAAGGAGGTGGGTAGGAGAAAAATTGTAATCAGTTAAGAAAATGCCTACAGCTAGTAAAGTAATAATTATAACCATATATTGTTGAATTTGTAACATAAATTGATATAATACAGCTAACAATAATGTCACAAAAAGGAGAAAATGAAATAGATCCATATAGAAGAAATGTTTCTAAATGTCATTGTAATTAAGCTAGCATAAATTCAAAGTTGATTCTCATAAGTTAAGGTATATATTGTAAATCCCAGAACAACCACTAAAAATGAAAACAAAAACAAAAACAAAAAAAGGGCCTTCAAAAGTATAGTAAAAAATCATTTAAGAAATTTAAATGATACATTAGAAAATATTTACTTAATGCAAGAAAAAGTGGCAAGGGAAGAAGAGAGACACAAAAAGGGCATGAAGGACATGAAAAACAATAATTAACAACTATAAATCCAGCTATATCAATAATAATTTTAAATGTGAATGGATTATATAATCTATCAAAAGGCAGAGTTTGTCAAAGTAGACAAACATGTTAGACTTTTATACATTTATGTGTATAAAATTCTGCCCCATATGTCTTTTCCTTTTGGTATACCTCCATTACAACATTAAAGCAATAATTTTTTTAAAAAGTGAGCCTACCCCTAGCATTAGGAGGCCAAGTAAAAAATTGAAATGGAAGCCTCAATGTCCCATTAAAAGAGTTTGAATGTGCTAGTTTGTAAACCCAGCAAAAAATAGTTGTCAGGTATTTTTATATTTTTGAAAGATAAATAATATCAAATATATAAAAATTAAAAACTGACTTGAAAAACCATCAAATAAAATACGACCTATCTGTCAACCTTTATGACAATCTATGTTTTAATTTAAAATTCTTAAATTCTTCAGAGTTTTATTTTGAATGGCATATAAGGAGATCTGTCTTCTGACCTCTGTTTCCTGGCTCCATGGCCATCGTCTCTTTTTACATCCCTGTCTTCTTCCCACATCAGAGGTGCCCTTGCATGCCTACATGTAAATGGAGCCCATGAGCAAGTCTCAGTTGCTTCTCCCCAGCAAATAGTAACTTCTTGACACTTATTGGGCTATATAAATTGTGATGAATATCCTCTGGAAGAGGTTATCATGAAAGATAATTACCTATGCTCTGGAACTGGATGAGAGAACATCTGGACAGAGTATTGCAAGTTTCTGTGTCCTTGGAGCTTGGGGTTTATGGCCTTCTATGGCCATTGTCTTAGTGCTAAAACCTTCTGAACTTGTAAGAGGGAATGTGGCCACAAGAGGCAAGAGAATAAACAACCGAAAGCACAGGACCAAGGAAAGGGACACTTCTTAGCCTAGTCTAAAGATGCTGATAATACGTTAGTGGAATAAGGCTTGGGTGCCTACAAGTTCCAGTCTTAGCAACATGAGAAGAATATTTAGTTGACCCTGGAAGAATGTGAGAGTTGGAGGGCTGACCCACTACACAGTCAAAAATCCCTTCAAATTTAGCTATTTATAGCCTACTTAAGACAGAAAACTTTGCTGATAAAACAGTCAATTAACACATATTTGTATGTTATACATATTATATAATGTATTCTTACAATATGGCAAGGTAAAGAAAATGTTATTAAGAAAATCATCAGGAAAAGAAAACATATTTACTACTCAGTAAGTAAAAGTGAATCATCACAAAGGTCTTCATCCTCATTATCTTCTTGTTGAGTAGGCTGAGGAGAAGGAAGAAGAGGAGGGATTGGTTTTACTGTCTCAGGCATGGCAGAAACGAAAGAAGTGGAGGTTGAAAGGGAGGCAGGAGAGGCAGGAAGTAGGTGAAACTTTATGGAAATACGTTGTCATTTCTGTCAAACTTTTTGCTTACTCTTTCTCTAAAATGATTCTATATGGTACCAATTCTTCAACTTTTTGCATTAGTTTCAGTGCTTATATCATAGAAGGATCCGTGTCATAGAAGAATTTAAAAGCAATCTTGATTAATCAGAACCTTCTAGCAGATTGTCCGATGTCAATTTGTTTTCTGCCATTGCTTCTTTTATATCTTCTTCATTGTCTTCTGGCACTGATTTGGAAACACTCATCCCCACCAAGTCAACTTTTATTCATTCCTCTGGTGTGGTGCCTATTAGCTCTTGAATTCCTCTAAGATCAATACCTTGAAAGCCTTCATCCGGCACTTTTTTTTTTTTTTTTTGCCATATTCACAGTTTCTTTCATGTGGCTCTGTTGTAAATCCCATGAAATCGTGCAGAATATGTGGACGGATTTCTCCAGCAGAAATGTATTGTTTCAGCCTTGATAGCTTTCACAGCTCTTTCTATAATGCTAATGACATCTTCAGTGGTGTAATCCTTTCAGACTTTCATAATGTTCTCTCTATTGGGTTTCTCTTCTATGGTACTAACAATCCTTTCCATAAAATATAATGTGTAATGATCCTTAAACATCTTTATGACTCTCTGAACTAGAGACTAAATGAGAGATGTTGTGTTTAGGGACAAGCAGACCACTTTGATGCCCTCAGTGTTAAACTCATGGGGTTCTTGGTGGCTGGGGACATTGTACAATATCAAAAGAACATTAAAAAGCACTTCCATACTGGCATGGCACTTCCTAACTTCAGGGATAAATCATCAGTGGAACCAATCCAAACAAGGTTTCTCATTGTCCAGACTTCTTAATGTACAATCAAAAGACTGACAGCTCGTGTTTATTCTTTCCCTTCAAGGCTCGGGGGTTAGCAACTTTGTAGGGTAATCCTGCTCATTAACACAACTGCATTTGCACAAAACAATAGCGTTAGCCTATTCCTTCATGACTTAAATCCTGATGTTCACTTCTCTTCCTTAGTAATAAATATCCTTTGTGGCTTCTTTTATTCAGAATAAGACACTCTCATCTGCATTAAAAACCTGGTCAGGTATACACATGCCATGGTGATTTGCTGCTTCCATCACCCCATCGTCTACATTAGGTATTTCTCCTAACATCTATGTAACAAACCTGCACGTTCTGCATATGTACCCCAGAACTTAAAGTATAATTTTTAAAAAAATGATTTAGGAACATATATTTTCTTCTTAATGATTTTCTTTCTTTTTTTATTCTTATAGATTCAGAGGATATATGTGCAGGTTATGGCACCAGAGAATTTGTCAGCAACCTCTTGGTCAGCAAAAACTTCCGTTATCATAACATTTTTTTAAGCCAAATTTCTTTCTAAAATTATCAAACCAGCCTTTGCAAGCGTTAAGTTATCCAGCTTTAGGTCTATTTGCCCCTGTTAGCATAGCTGCACTGATGATTTCATAATTTTTTTGCAATGGTTCTTTAACTGGGTTCATTTATCTTGAAATGCAAAACAACTGCAGCTACAAACTTCAATCAACAGTACATATCAAGCAATTCAACTTTTTATTTTAATGTCATGAGTATTCTCTGCTTCTTGGGAGTACTTTTGGCAACACTAGTGGCACTTTCTATGGGTCCCATGGTGTTATTTAAGGTTTATGATATTGCACTAAACATGATGAAAAATGCACAAGAACCATGAGAGATCAATTTTTACTACAAGGGACAATTTACTGGAGAGACAAACTGCTTACTAAGAGATGATTAGCATTGCATGGTGTTTTGAGTGGATACTCGTAACGCTGGTGCTCAGGGAAATACCGACAGGAAGTGGCTGCAAAATTTTTACAGTAAAGAACATGCAATATTGTTGCAGAGGTACACACGTGGCAGTGTGATTTGTTGCCTTCCTCCCCTTCACCTATATCTGGCATTTCTCCCCATGCTATCTCTCCCCAACTCCCCACCCCCGACTGTCCCTCCCGTTTCCCCGCAACAGACCCCAGTGTGTAGTGCTCCCCTCCCTGTGTCCATGTGTTCTCATTGTTCAACACCCGCCTATGAGTGTACCCCAAAACCTAAAATGCAATAAAAAATAAAATTAAAAAAAATTATTACAGTTATACAGTATGTACTACAGTTACTTTTATGCCATTATAATTTAATATTGTATCTTTATGTTTGCTTATATTTCTCTCAATTGCAAATGGTGCATTAGTTGGTCTACAAGTGTTTGTGTTTATAGTGTTGATAAATTTTAAGTTTTTTATGACAGATTTGTATAGATCTTATAGTAGTCAATGATAAAATAGTCTTTACATACACTTATGCATTCAAGACACACCTAGTTTTTTCTTAAGTTTTCTGATACTTCTAGGCTACAAGATTTATCTGCAAGTTTTCTCAGATTGTCTCATATCTCCAAAGAATTTTCCAATATATTTACTGAAAAAAATTGTGTATTAGTGGACCCATGCAGTTCAAACTCATGTTGTTTATATTGAGGAAAGAGACCCTTAAACCTCTTCAGCTTCTAAGCCCATTTCCCCTTCAGCCTTCTACATTGCATCTCAAAAGGACAAGTGAGAGGTTAGCCAGAGGAGGGACCGGTTTGTGCCACCAGCCAGGTTAAGGATAAGACCCCTACTGCTAACCACAATCCCATCTATAGATCACAGATATGGTATGGAGGAATCTTTCTGGAAGGTATTGTTTTTACTTAAACATGATCAGACCCCACCTAAGTCACGTATTCCCATACCTACTTCATTGATCAAGACCCTTTCACGTGTAATTTCTAGAATTATAAGCCTTAAAAGGGCAAGGATTTTCTTTGCTGGGGAGCTCGGTTGTTAGGCATCTATGCCTCCACAGCTCCCAGCCAAATAAAACACCACCTCCTTCCCAGTTCAGTGTTCAAGAGGTTTGTTTGCGACTGCTCCTGCTTCAGTATAATACACCTGATGAAGCGATGTGTAATTCTCATCTTTCAATTTTCTTTGGTGATTTTAGAACATTGAAGAAGGTCCAATTGGTAACACACAACACTTAGTATCTCTTTCATTGTTCCAACTCTTAGTCAACTCTTTCAAATACTGTAACTATGCTCAGAACTTTATCTTGTCACTCTTTACTTTTAACTTTAAAATGAAACTTCCCCTTTTGCTTCCCCTCTCACTCCTTCCTTATGCTTCTGCTAGTTTTCCTCTCTCCCTAACGACATTCTCTTTTTTGGTTCTCTGTCTACAAAATATTTCAATTACCACAAAAAAACAGATAGAAAGGAGAGGTGAAAATCTACTTGTTCTAGAAATTTCTTTGGGAAAAAGGGAGAAGAGATAGTAACCAGATTATTAACATTATGGATTTGGGAATTATCTTTGATAAGAGGATTTTATTTCCTCTTACCTTCCGTATCTGATAAAGTACAGCATCTTGATAATTTGATCTTCTAAATACTAAAACATATGATAGTTTCAGCAATAAGTATTACAGTAAAACCATGGTTGACCTTAGCAAGGATAGTTTCAGTGGAGTGGTGTAAGTGGATGACATAGTGAGAGTGTAAAGCAATGCAGGAAAGGGTGAGGAATTGGAGAATACTAGATGAATTCAACATTTGTGAAACTTTGAGCAATGGAGAAGAATAAATAAAAGTATAACTGAATGAGAGAATATACTGTGTTGCATTCCATTATGGTTATAAAATGTTTTCCTTCGAGAGGCAGCAGCTTTAACAGTAACATTAAGCATACTGAGTTTTTACTGAGAATGTAGGAGCCAAAATTACAGGTTTCCAATGATAAGTCCAAGTCGTAAACTTTCTATTTAACCCTCCAGTTTAGCACCAATGGAGTTATTCAGGAATAGACTAGCAAGCTGATAAAGGGCTTATGAGGAAGTTAAATGATCAGGTGTGTATATTTAGCAATGATAACCTTTATGATCTCTTTCATTTCTGAGATTCTATTATTTTATGGTTTAAGAGGTCATTCAGGCATAGAACCAATTTTGTTCCCTAAATTTATTGCCATGCTAATCGCATTATCATGTTGCAAAGTGATAATAGTATTGTGTGATTTACAGACTATTTGGTTTTATTTTACTTGGCTGAGCATATTCTATAAAGTGAGATTTAAGAGTTCTAAATATGGATAACTGAAGCAGAAACTCAGACTACCCAGAAGGATCTAGTAGCATCTTGTCCTTAAAATGCTTAACAGTAGATAAGACATAAAGCTCTAAAACATTTAAGTGAGTGATTAAAAAACGTTTTTAAAATAGCATCTTTACTCCTTGGTGAAGCACTGCGCCATATTCTAGTGGTGCAGAAATAATTGCAAGTTTGGACTGTAAAATTTAAATCATTATATCCAGGCTCAAACACATCTTTATTAATTAAAACAGGAGCCATTACAATCAGCACATTTTTGCCAATGAGAAATAAGTTTGTTTATTCCTGTAGTGTAAAAAATCTTGCTTTGGGATTCAACAAACTTTTGTAAAACATTTTCAGCATCCTGCTGGTTGTGGAAGCACTTTCCCTGCAAAAAGTTGTCGAGATGCTTGAAGAAGTGGTAGTTGGTTGGTGAAAGGTGAGGTGAATATGGCAGATGAGGCAAAACCTCATAACCCAATTCACTGAACTCTTGAAGCATTGACTGTGCAATGTGCGTCGGGTGTTGTCTTGGAGAAGAATTGGGCCCTTTCTGTTGACCAATGCTGGCTGCAGACATTGGAGTTTTCAGCACATCTCATCAATTTGCTGAACATACTTCTCAGATGTGATGCTTTCACCAGGATTCAGAAAGCTGTAGTGAATCAGACTGGCAGCAGACCACCAAATAGTAACCATGACTTTTTTATTTTTGGTGAAAGTTTGGCTTTGAGAAGGGCTTTGGAGCTTCTTGGTCTAACCACTGTGCTGGTCATTGCTGGTTGTCATATAAAATCTGCTTTTCATTGTATGTCACAATCCGATTGAGAAATGGTTCATTGTTGTTGCACAGAATAAGAGAAGATAACACTTCAAAATGACAATTTTTTTTTGGTCAGCTCATGCAGCACCCAGTTATCAAACTTTTTCACTTTTCCAATTTGCTTCAAATGCCAAACAACCATAGCATGGTCAATGTTTAGTTCTTTAGCAACTTCTTGTGTAGTTTTAACAGGATCCATTTCAGTGATTGCTTTCAATTGATTGTTGTCAATTTCTGATGGCCAGCTACTAAGCTTCTCATCTTCAAGGCTCTTGTCTCCTTGGCAAAACTTCCTGAACCACCACTACACTGTATGTTTGTTACAGTTCCTGGGGCAAATGCATTATTGATGTTTTGAGTTGTCTCTGTTGCCTTATGACACATTTTGAACTTGAGTAAGAAAATCACTTGACTTTGCTTTTTGTCTAACATCATTTCCATAGTCTAAAATAAATGTAAAATAAACAGCAAGTAACAAGTCATTAGCGAAAAATGTAAAGTGAGAAATGCACATTAAAATGATGTGTAACATAACCACATTTATTTAAGAATATATTCCAATATCAATCTGCAAATTTCAATGATACAAAAACCATGGTTCCTTTTGCACCAGGCTAATACACTTAGCAGACAAAAGAGAAACTGTTCTTGCTAACATAGAAGAAATGCACTCAGAGCCCTGTCCACCTAACTTCTTTATTTGAACTTCCCCCAAATCACACACTCACACTGCACATAGAAAGCAAACATATTCATACACATATATCCTTTAGGGCCCTGTAGAACATCATTTGAACATGACAATTAACACTAAGTCAACAATGCAAGGCAATTAATAATTAACTTTGAAAATGAGTGGTATCATTCAGAGATGGAAGATATTAATATCCACCAGGAACATTTTATAGTTTGTGTATAATTTATCCATTGCTGTGTAACAAACGCCCCAAAACTTAGAAGCTTAAAAGAACATTTATTATCTTACAGTTGCACTAGGTTAGGAAATTGAGCATAGGTTAGTAGGGTTTTACAGTTCAGGGACTCTTGCAAGTCTCCAAGATATAGGCAAGGGCTGCAGCCACCTCAAGTTCTACTGTATAGTATGTGCTCTTAAGTCCTTTGTTTTTGTGAGGATTCTTTCAATTCTGAGATTGCAGGATCATTCAGGTTCATTGCAGGATCTTGGATGGGGTACTTCCATTCTTCCCTAACTACTGCTTGTCTCGGTTGCTTGCCACTTGGGCCCTTCTGTGAGGAAGCTCAGAGCATGGCAGCTGGCTTCATCACAGTGAGAGATAGTCTAAGGAGTATAGTATGAACAAGATGGAAATCACCATTTCACAAATATAAAGAGATCTCTACATTTATCATCAACATTATTTAAGCTCTTAAATATGAGAAGTGTTTTGCCAGTTATACTGATTCAAGTGATTTTTGTGTTAAAAAATTTGTTAGACTTTTTTTGTATTTTTAGACTTTTTTCCTTAGTCTTTTTTCTCTCTCCAGAAACTTAATGATTATTAGTTTTAAAAATATTCTACACTTCACATATTGAAGTTCTATGGAATATTGCATAAATTCAAGTGTGTTTTGGGGAAGAGAAACAGGAAGCTTATGGGTGATGTGATGATGCCATTAGACAAAACTTAATGTCTTTATATGTTTAAGAGTAATCACATTTCCTTCTTTGAGGTGTGTGCATTGCCTCTATTCCTGCCATAATATTGAGTCCCACAACCATACACTGATGAAGAGCCAGAACCGTTGTCAGAGGTACTTACTTGTCACTTCAGAACAAATTATCCTAAAAAGAACAAGACCATAAAGCAGGTTGCTGTGAATTGTATGTTGACCTGGCATTTAGATAATGTGAAGTGAGCAGCTGTGGGTAATAAGATAACTGATAATAAGTGATCTACATGAATATCATGCAAACAAGGCACACTTTGAAAAGTGAACTTTCTCCTGCATAACTCTTACTGAATTCCAAACCCGGGATTTCTAAATGCAAGACAATGTAAATCTTTCAGAAGCATTTCAGTAATCATGTCTCATTTTCTCAAGGAGAAACAGAGAGCAGCAAATAAAGAAAGCTATATTTTCCTGAAAAAAAAGAAAAAGCACTGGATTAATTAAAGGTTTGATGCTTTTTTTCTAATACTTTTCTTGAAACGTCTGGAATCACAGAGCTGGAAGGTAGTGTTAGCCCTTAAAATATTTCTGCCTTCTGGAGAAGGAATCTTTTTAAGAACAGAAAAGTCTAGGGACTAGGGTGAAATCTATTGCACAGGAATCCTTGGGTTGCCTCACGTCTCCAAGAGCTCTTTGCATGTTGCTTGGGATCAGCCTATAAATTTTATCAACATTCTCACTCTCCTACTTTTATCTGAATCTACATCATATGTTCCCCAATTTGGATCCTTGCAAGTCCATCATTCACCGTACCGGTGCATCCTACTGGCCACTACTGATTCTTCATGCAACTGCTGTTTAATATATGAGGCTCAATGCTGCCCCTAGTGGGAGACCTTGCAATTGCCTCCTTCCCACCTCCACCCAATGACCTCCCACTCCACCACCCACATCATGTTCCTCTTTGGCTCCCGGTCGGCTTTCTGCTGGACTCTCAAGAGACCACTGGAGCTCCTATCAGCACTGCACTGAAAATGGCCCAGCCTTTCAAAATATTGCCCTGCCAGTCTGCTCTTCGAAGGACTTAATGACTCCCTTAAAAGTATTCTCTGTTTTTACTCTCCTTTGGGAAACTGACTTCAAACAGTCATACAAATTTTGACAGTGATATATCTTCCCAGCTCCCTGAGATTTCCTTGCTTCAGAAGGCAAGGCCCTTTAATGTTACAGCTTTCTTATCCCTCTTTGTGTACAAGATTTAAGACCTTGCTTAGGAGAAGGCCTGTGTGGATTATTTCAACCCTAGTTATCATCACATTCTAAGACATGGTACTTTCATTTGCTGGAGTAAGGGACATGCCACTACCCCCATAAATCTTTGGATTTCTCATTTATTGCTCTACAATTATATTCTCAAGGAAAGAGCCCAGATTTGTTGTTTCTGTAATCAGGCTTTCTGCTGTCCTCAGAGTTTTGCAATGATCACCCATTGTCCAGTTAATTCCTGGAGGCTAAAGTCACTCAAGTACACGCTTGATATGGTTTGGCTGTGTTCTCACCCAAATATCATCTTGAATTCCCACGTGTTGTAGAAGAAACCCAGTGGGAGGTAATTGAATCATGGGGGCAGGTCTTTCCCCTGCTGTTCTCGTGATAGTGAATAAGTCTCACAAGGTCCGATGGTTTTAAAAAAGGGGAGTTTCCCGATATAACTTCTCCTGTCTGCCACCATATGAGACGTGCCTTTCACCTTCTGCCACGATTGTGATGCCTTCCCAGCCATGTGAAATTGTGAGTCCAATAAACCTCTTTCTTTTGTAAATTGCTCAGTCTCTGCTATGCCTTTATCAGCAGAGTGAAAATGGACTAATGCAATCCTCTAAGCCTTTCTGCCTCTCTTTATCTTACAGAGTAAAACCTGTAGGGTTAAACACTGTATTGGGTGGCTCAGAAAGTTAAAAAAGCAGTAGGAAATAAAGTACTAAAGTAAAAAGGATTTTAAACAGAGATATCTCAACATGAACTATAGTCAATAGGAAAATGGCATGGTCAAGGTGAAGCTTGAGATATGCTTCAAAGGAAGAGCAGTTGACTAAGAATAGGAACAGGCAGGAGGGATGAATAAACATATATCTATGTGATTTGAGCACTCAGTTATGGGCTAAAGACACTGACTCTTGTCCATTATAGTAAAAAGAAAATATTTCTATGTGTTCTTAGAAAATTAATGGCTTTACAATTATGTAGTCTGTTTTTGAAATGTCAAAATACTTTACAGTAAGAGAAGAGAAACAAGTTAGTTCATCACTCAAGAAAGTGGTTTAATGGGAAATTTCATCCTTTGTATGATGCTTATTATTGTGGTTTTTGAAAGGCCTATCCAAAATGTTGAAATAAATCTCTCTATAAGTACCTTATCTGTCCAGGAGGAGACTACACCAGGATATGAATACCATTAATTCATTACAAAGAACAAAAAAGTTTTAAAGGAAGACATTTGATGTTTTTATCCATTCTTTTCATTTGTAAGTACATGTAATATATGACACTGTCAGGGGTTTCCAGAGGAACAGAAACAATACAATGTGTAGACAGACAGACGGATAGATAGATATGGATATAGATGTATATATAGATAGATTTATTTTAAGGAATTGGCTCACATAATTACAGAAAACAGCCAAGTTTAAATTCTTCAGGATGGGGAGGCAGTCTGAAGGCTGTCAGGCTGGGGACTCAAGCAAAGACGATATTGCAATTCAAATTCGAAGGGCCTCTGCTGCAGCATCCACTCTTGCTGAGGGTAGGTCAGTTTTTTTTGTTTTATTTTGTGTTTTAATCTGGACATTCAATTTATTGAATGAAACCCACTCACATCATGGAGAGTAATCTGCTTTATTGAAAGATCACCAGTTGAAATGTCAATCTCATCCAAAATGTCCTCACAGAAACGTACAAAATAATGTTTGGCAACATAATCTGGGTACCATGCCCAGTCTAGTTGACACATAAAATTAACTATTAGAGACACCTGATTATATATATATATATATATATATATATATATATATATATATATAATCTCCTGTAATCCTAGTGATAGTGGATAAATCACTCGCTCATTTTTCTAGTCCACAGGCTCATGTAAAATGAGAAGACAAAATTTTTAAGTTTTGTCCTCTTCTAACCTTACCATGTCCTTTTCCCTAACATAGTGTTTTTCTCATTTTTCTATTCCTCTTCTCCACAAATATATTTTTTTGTTTTTTGAGACGGAGTCTCGCTCTGTCACCCAGGCTGGAGTGCAGTGGTGCGATCTGGGCTTACTGCACCCTCCACCTCCCAGGTTCAAAGAGTTCTCCTCCTGAGTAGCTAGGAGTACAGGCGCATGCTGCCATGCATGGCTAATTTTTGCATTTTTAGTAGAGACGGGGTTTCACCATGTTGGCCAGGCTGGTCTCAAACACCTGACCTCCAGTGATCCACCTGCCTTGGCCTCCCAAAGTGCTGGATTACAGCATAAGCCACCATGCCTGGCCTCCCACAAATATAATTTTATAGATATATAACTATTTAAGTAGAAGCAGGTGACAATTAAATGATCTAATTATAAGAGGCAATGACACCAAGTATTGCTTGTTTTTATCTATGTGAAGATAATATTCTCATCCATTGTTGGAAGAATATTTGAGCTAAATTACCTTTTAATGCATGCTAATAGGTTTGAGCTCTCCTATTCTCTCAACTGGTATACCTTGAAACTAAATGTACACATGGTGAGAACACTTTCTATTATTTCAGTATAGACTGTGCCTTTAGAACAGAGATAACAGGCATCTGGGAGATTTAAAGACCTTATTCACATTAGAGCTGTGTTCTCTAATCAACTGAGTGTGCTAGGCTAATGATCTAATGTGTGTCTGTATAGCTATCTCACTAGGATTCATGAAAAAATATCTTAGTAGCTAAAATACCAATCTCAAAAGGCAAAATGATGTTAAACAAATCCTATCAAAATTTCAGGCATGAACACTACATGTAAAGTTGCTGAGAGCTCTTGGCTTTTCTGAATTAAGGAACAGAAAAGTAAGGTATTAAGAAGTATAAGTATAACCTTATTTAAATTTCACAATTATTAATACATAGCCCTATGTTTCTTATGTTTGCAAATAAGTTTCTGCAGTCATTAATCGGAAATGGTAGTAATCAGTACTTTTTAAAAAACAAAGGGAACTTTTTTCCTAGAGTGCAATGACGCCACTGAAGGTTTAGCCAGTGCCACACGGACACTTGGCTCTGGGGATTTCCCTAAGACTCTGTCCGGTGCATACATCCTTGGACTCACTGTCTTTATAAATAGGCTAATTGTCTTAGCAGGAAAGCATCTGAAGCAACTAGAAAGATTTCTTAAAAAAGATTATAAACAGAAGTAGATTTGATGTTATAAAGAAGATTGATATAATTACACTCAAATTTCTTTAAGAAAATTATTTATAATATGTACATTGTCTAGTAGGAAATAATTTTAAAATAAATAGATACATTTTAATTTTATAAGTAAGGAAACTAAACTTCAGACATTGTAAAATTAATTTAGCTAACTTTACCCAAAAGATCCATGTGATGTTTGCATAAGATTTGTGGAGACAGTCTTCCTTAAAAATAATCATGTTGAGGTCATTTATCACAGAATATTAGAACATTCCAAAAGTGTAATCAAAATTGACTTATCAAAACTCAGGAAGTTTAACTAAAATTAATTTCCAAGTAATAAATAGGTGTATTAAGAACATCACATATGTTTTATGTCCTTAGATAATAAATCTTCACAATGCGACAATCATCTGTGAAATGTACTCATTCCTTGTAAAAGAAAAATTGTACACTCTAAACATAATGAGCAGCAACACCAAGTATACTCTAAGCAAGACTTATTGTGCTTGCGCCATCAAAATTCTCCTTGAAAATTCTCCTGTTTAACATAACGTTGTTGCTTTTGAAATCTGAAATTTTAAAAATATGTCATACTGATAATGGATCCAGAATCCTAAAGTCATTTTACAGTCTACAAGCAAAGTAAATATTCTGTTAACTGCTGTGTAAGTTAATTAACTGCTATGTCAGTTAACTGTTAACTGCTATGTGTCAGTTATGTAACTGATCCAGTTAAATATCCATATGTGTCTAAATTTTTCTTTACTTGTAAAGTTATGTTTATAAGATCACCAAAAATTATCTTTGAATTTAATTCAGTAAGCATTTTTCAGGTTTTTTTTTCTTCCACTAACAAGTGGACAAAAAAATATATGAATTGAGTATAACACTTCTGACCATTTTCTCTGGGATATGTCTGTTATTTTGCAGTTTAGCTTTCACATAGGCCTCTGGTGATATCCTTATTTCTGTTATTTTATTTGTACCTCTCTCTTTTCTGGCTTCATTTTGCAAGGGAAAACAATAGGTTCTTTCTCCCCTAGGTTAGGTACATTTTCTCTCTTGGGACCCTCATCTCCTATGTGGATTCATTTGTTTAGAAATGACGCTTCTATCTAGCTCTTTCATCTTGATAAGCCATACTCTCTTAAGTGCCATATATTCTGTTTGCCATATGATTTTGTGCTTATGGCAGAAATCACTTATGCACTGTTATAAATAAGCAAAGGTTTATTGAAGATATGTGATGAGATGTCCAATAAAGATGTTTAAACTCACAAGAAGTAATCAGACAGTATTTCTTAGATTCCAAAGATCTGCCATAAGATCCTTTAACTATGGAATTTCCATGACAATTTTTCATTTCTATCAAATCATTTATTCATAAACATATTACCTGATTCCTTAGGAACTTCCTTATTACCAACTTTATAGATAGAATCATAGAAGATTCTAGGAACCTGTAAAAATTTAAGATAAATAATAATAATTTAATTTGCCAATTTAGAAGTATCCTCCTACATCTCAATATTAACGACCTTATTTTTTTCTGTACAGTGCACAGAAAGAATATATTATACAATTTGAAGCTGCCTTTTAAGTGTAGGAAATTAACTTCTTTCTTACAGTTATTACAGAGAATTGACAGAAAGAGCTTATGATGAAGGCTAATGCATCATAATGAAGACCGATACATCATAGGCTGATTCCTGTGGATGTAACTGCTAAGGTCTGAGTATATCCCCCAGAAGTTACATGTTAAAACCTAATTGCCAATGTAATAGTATTAAGAATTAGGGCCTTTAGAAGGTGATTAAGTCATGAATGCAGACCCCTTATGGAATTAGGGGCCCTTATAAAAATGCCCATGGGAGTGTTCATTCTCCTCTGCACTTCTGCCATGTGAGGTGCCAGCATTTGTCCTCTTTTGCCGTTCTGCTCCTTCTGCCTTGTGAGGATGTAGCTTTCATCCTCTCCAGAGGAAGTAGCATTCAAGGCACCATCTTGGAAGCACAAAGCAACCCTTGCCAGACACCAAACCTGTAGGTGCCTTGATCTTGAACTTCTTAGCCTCCAGAGCTGTGAGAAATACATTTCTATTATTTATAAATTACCCAGTCTGTGGTATGGTTGTAGTAGCACAAACAAAGACAGTAATGAAAGCTCCTTTAACAGGAGGAGAAGAGCTCTCTTTCCTCTCCTCTGCTTCATTTCGTGACATGCTTGCTCTTACTCTCTGCTCAGCAACACCTGCTTACAGTTCCTCAAATGAGTCAAGCCTTTTCTTGCCTCAGGGTGTTTGGACATGCTATTCTCTGATTGAAATGCCCTTCCTCCTTACTCTTCACCTAGGTAATTCTCACTTATACTGTAGAAAGGACTTTAGGCAGTCTCCCAATCTAAGTAGTCTCATTATTATTCACTTCAATTGCATCTGTTTTTTCTACTTTAGTTTTCTTCAAACTTGGTTATTATATATTCTCTTATATGTTTATCTTACTCTAAACTGCAAATTCCATGAAGCCAGGGAAAATGTTTCATCATTATGATGGCAGTGCCTAACACAGATTAAGTATTCAGTATTTATTGAATGAATGAAAAATTTAATAATTATGGGAATTTCAATTCTCTAAATAGTTCCTGGAAGATGCTTAAAGTGGAGCATAGGATAAAATCTTGACCTACTTTTCTGACAACCTCATTTCTTAAAGAGTAGGTGAAGTAATATGAGTAACTGCATTCCTTGATGTATATATGATAAATAAATACTCTTTAATGATAAGAACCTTAAAGGAATATAGAAATAGAAAGGGAGGATATTAGTAAACATTGCTATAAAGTAAATTTTGTATTCACAGACTCATCTATAAAATGGGAAAAGATCCTGTCCTGCATATATTATAAAGTTTTTGTGGAGGTCAAATAAGCTAAGGTAGATAAGTAAACTTTGGAAACTGAAAAGCCTTATTCCTCTATAACATGGTAGTAGCAGTTAAAGCCAGATTTAAGGAATAAATATTTCATATATTCAAATAAATAATAGATATCAAATAAAGAAAAAGTCCTTTAAAATATAAATCTAAGGTTATATATTTAAGTTGAGTCATCTCATTTTAGCTTGAGATTGATGTGTTAATTGTAGAAAAGTTATACAACTACAAGATAAATAAATTTGAAATTGTCCTAATTTTATTACTTGGTCATAATTATTTTTAACATTTTGTAGATATTTTGACATTTAATTTTTATTGAGAAAATTGGTGCTCTGTAATTTATTTTTACTTAATGATATTATTCTTAATGGATAAATAGTATTTCCTATGTTGAGCTATTCATTCATTCTTTCATCTGTTCACGGATCCAGTAATTGTCCATTGAGCACTTAGTCTATGTAAAGTACTGTACTTGGTCCTGGAAAGATGGCAGTCAAAATAGAAAATAACAAAAAAATTACTCCATTAAACATTTGGTTCTAGTACTGACAAACGCTAGAAAGAGAGGTACATGCTGCAAGTGCATTTAATGTGTGACCTACTTGGAGAATGGAAAGTTAGGAAAGGCATATTTTGGGATGAAGTTTGAAAGAGGAGGAGGGATTAACTAAGCAAATGATCAGAAGACTGGCATATTCAAAGGCCTAAATGAAGGAAGGTACAGGTAAATGGAGTGACTTTCAGAATGGAAACATCTGAAAATTGGACCATAATTTTTACAAAATGAAATTCTGAACAACATCTTGAAAATAATTACAGTTAGGGAAAACTAGAAAGCAGCATTAAAGACATGAAAAAAATGGGAAAATCTTTTAAACTCAGATATCAAAAAAATACCTAAAAATTATGAAAGAAGAAATATATAATTAAAAAGTCTTACTCAAAGATCAATTCAAATGGTCTACAATTTGGGGCACCTTCTATCAACGCCTAAGCAAAATTCAATTGGAATATCAAATTGAGCTGACACAGTATAGTTATTCCTTACCTTCTGGAACTAGACCATGCTAGTTATTGCATAGACCTGAAGCATTATTGCATGAATCCCAAAACCTGCACCACACGCTGTCTTCATAGATGTGTTTCTCTTTCACATATATGTAGATGAGTTATTAGGTGTCATAAAATACAAATACATTTAAAGGCATTACTTCTTCCTAAGAGCTAAGCCATCCACTTTTCCTCCTAGCTATGTCACTGATACTTAGGCCACCTGTCTTGTGCTATGAAGATATTAGTTCCAGACTCATTGGCATTCTCTTCGATTTTGTCATAATTCTTAATGAAATTTAATTTTGACATAGAGAATTTTTATAACATCTTGGCCTCTTGGTTACTTGACATACTTTCCCCTTCCTTCATCCTAACACTGCGATTTGTTTCTTATCTTCACTGATCCTTATCTTCACTCAATTAATTTCAAATTCTCACATTATTCTATGATATGGAGATATTCTTGGACAGATTATTCTCTTTGGGAACATTTTTAAGGATTAAGGAATGTGTTATGTTTAAATTTGCATAGTGATTTAGGACTGACAAAACATCTTCTCCTGCATTATGTCTTAGATCATTCATGGGACATCTCTTGTCCAGTATCTCTTAACTCTGATAATAAAGTTCAAGTTTGATATGGTTTGGCTCTGTGTCTCCACCCAAACCTCATCTCTAATTGTAATTCCCACATGTCAGAGGAGGGGCCTGTTGGGAGGTGATTGGATCCTGGAGGTGGTTTCCCCATGCTGTTCTCATGATAGAGAGTTCTCATGAGATCTGATGGTTTAAAAAGTGACATTTTCCCCTGCACACTCTCTCCTGCCACCATGTAAGATGTGCCTTGCTCCCTTTCACCTTCACCATGATTGTAACTTTCCTGAGGCCTCTCCAGCCACGTGGAAATTTGAGTCAATAAACCTCTTTTGTTTATAAGTTATCCAGTCTCAGCTAGTTTCTTTACAGAGTGTGAAAATAGACTAATGCAAATTTGGCTCATATTCTTGAATTAGAATATCAGATGTCCTATAAAATTACTTGAAGCTTGTTCATGTACTTCCTAGATATTCTATGTGAGTCACAAACCAACTTTATAAAGAAAAAATCATGTAAAAACTAGACTTCTGCCTATTTAAGCAATTAGGTAAATTAAAGAAAGTAGAGGAAAAATAGGATCTTGAAAGGTAAGAAGATTTATAATTGGAACAGATACACATATGTTGCTAGAATTGGGGAAGAATGATGTGATGAACAGTTAATATTTTTCTATTAAGCTTGTTACACTGTTTTGCAAACCTTAAGATATCGCAATATTGCTCAAAGTATTCAACTTCTGTTCTGCACTCTAAATGGCTTAGAGCCAGTAAAACTTCTTTAATTCACAGATTTAAGCATTTAATAGGTCCTCCATAAATTGTGATTAGATGGCTAATATTTTTTTAAGACTCAACTATTTCAATAATAAATGTCAGCTCAGGACACTGCATAAATTAATACTGGCATAAGAAAAAACAGTTTGATTTCTCATGGCAGAGAGCTGTTCTGAAACTCAAGAAAATATTGAAGAGTATTTGTGTTTTCTAAGGCACAGACATGTGTTTTTCAGTGCCATTCTGTCATTCATTCATTCATTCATTCAACACATGTTTATTGAAACCCTGTTTTATGCCAGGGGCTGGACTAAGTTTTTGTGGTATAAAGATGAAAAGAGACATTCTCAACTTCCAGTCTAGGATGGGTGAGAGGCAGACAAGTCAAGCAGCAATGGGGGTACAGAACTATTGCCATTATGTTGGAATTGTTAGAAGAGAAAAAGCAGGAGCAATAGGTAGACTGGTTGAAAGGAAGTCAAGGAGAAGCATCATGGAGAAAAGATGTATAACTTGAAACCTTGAGGATGAGTAACAGATAGCAAATGGGCTTAGGAGTGAAGTAAGGAGAGTGAGTAAACTGTACATCTTAAAGTGGAGCTAGGCTGTGAGAATAAGGCACATTTGAAAAGCCAGGGAGTTTAATTTGACTACAGCACAGCGTGGAATGGTAATAGGTGAGATAGGAGAGGCAGAAGCATATTGAAGAGCCTTATAAGATATTTTAAGACAGGATCCTGAAAGCCATGGATCTTTTGGTTTACACTTAAGAAAAACATGCATACATACCATAATATATACCCTCAACAAATTTTTAAATGTACAGTGCATTATTGTTAACTGTTAGCACATTCAAAATTTGGCAAGATCATTATTAGATGTGTTGAGATGACTTAATCATTTTTCTTATGTGTGTGTTTGTCACTCTGTTGATAACCAGGCCTGGTTCAGCCAGTCTTGTGGACTCCAGATGGCTCTCTCCTCACATGCGCTGTTTACTGCAGTTATCATAGGTTTTTAAAAATACTTTGTAGATATTTCTTAGTGAATACACCTAGGAATTTCGTATTTATTATTTAAATATTAATGCTGCAGCAAACATAATAAACTTCAAGGTAAAATTACTCTAGAGGAAGAGGCCAAGAAATAAAGATACAAACTAATTTTCCTAATTATATTGGCCCAGGAGGCTGATTTGTGTAATATGTGAAACTATCTAGGCAGGGAAACATGATGGTTCTCAAAGGCCTTGGAAACTGCAAATCAAGCATGTTTTAGAATTTAGAAAATACAGAACCTGAGTAAAAGTCTCTTAACTGATTTCAAAAATGGAAACACAAACTCAGGAGATTTACTTTGCTGTTCTGCCGAAGAGCTCGGGATTTATCGTCCAACGAGACTGTTGATTTGGCAATTTGCCCTCAGGCAGGTCTGACACTGGAATAATGCAGAACTCTTGATTCAGGTCATAGAAGAAGCAACCCTTCGGGCACAGTGCAACATGACCAAGCGAGCACTGGAAACCTGGCGAGTTCCCTGTTTTCCACTTCAAAAGTGCTTCTCAGCCAGTCGAGTCACAGGCAGAATGAGTTTCATAGAATGTTGTTTCTCCTTCTGAGACAGAGACTGTTCCATTATACTAACTGGCTTCCAATGCCTTATCTCTACCATAGTGGAATAGTTGCCTTTTCTCACTCAGGATTGAATCTTTTGGCTTTGGTACTTTAACTCCTTTACCCCAACATCCAAGAAGAGAACTTAAAGTTGTTCCTTCTTCATGACGGCACATTTTCATTTCTCTGGGAATCACTCTACTGCCATAAAATACTCTCCTGAAGTACCTTCCAGACTGAGCGAGGACAGAACAGCTTTCTTTGAATATCTGAAGAGGTGTGGTGCAGCAGCCGCAGCAGGCTGGCCCGCATGGCAACAAGAAGACTGAGCATCTGAGCTGCACTGCGGACCACTGGGTTCAACATCCAGCAGCCTCACAAAAGAGTCGATCTTTTATTTCTTCTAAGCAGAGTTCAGATGACCCTGTCAGGGAAGTAGTAGAAGAGATTACTACATGGGAAACGTAGTTGGATTTGAATCTACTATTCTATGATTATTTTATTAAGGCATTAATGACATATACATTGCAACAATTTATCAACTTTATCAGCAGAATATAGTGAATTCAGAGTAGAATTAAATGTAACATATTAAGGAAAAACATGTAAACATGTTCAATGTTATTTTTAAATAACTTTTGGCTTAAGGCATATTATTTAGGTACTATCTTTAGAACAATTAAAATTAATCACATATGCTCATCCATCTGCTTTATAATATCCAGGTAATAATACTCAGCACTTTAATCAATTTTAATTTAGTTAATATCTTTGCTTCCATTTTGGAGAGGAATGCAGCACAGTGGTATATAAATGATGACACTTTTTAAATGGTGTTTGGCAAACATGTATTTGTTGAAACCTCATTAAAATGAGCAGAAGCTTTGAAGTTTAAGGTTGTCTAAAATTTTTTGCACCATGCTGAACACAATACACAATTCTAAATGTCAGGTGAGATGTTACAGTCAGGGAATCTGAAGTAGACAGAGAGTTGTGGACAATAATTGAATGTTCTTTCTGCATTGAAGTTGTATAAAAGAACAAAAATAAACAGAATGTAGTTTCTGTCTCCCTTTATATCAAAGAATAACCCTTTACACCTTTTAAGATTATATATATTTTTTGTTTAAATTCTATAAATTCAGTTGGATCTTCGTTGTGGAGGAATTTCATGTTCTAGTTAACTTATTTGGTTAAAATATTTACTGAATGCCTACCACATACCAGTATATACAAAGCGGATATGGAATGGATTAATTTTATATGAATTCCTGCAAAGCCTTTCTGGACTCTTCTCTTGCCTTCAGCAAATACTCCTTCCAGTCCACCCTCCACATTCCTGCCAGAGTCATTCTTTTAGAACACAGATTGCCTCACTGTCATAGCTAAACTTTATAACGGTTCCCACTGGCAACCAAATGAAACCCAAACACCTGTTCTCTCATCTGTTTTTATTTCGAGACTTGTATTATAACACTCCCTTTTGTGTTCTGTTTCACCCATCATAAATGACCTACTGCAGATTTAAGAACAGTTATGTTTCCATGCCTTCATATATACCATTTCCTAGACCTTGAATGCACTTTTACTCATTCCTGCTTTTACCATAGTGGATGGGATATATACTGATGACATTTCCTATTGACTTAATTTTTATTTCTCCTGAGAGTATCTCTTTAAAGAATAAAATTTCTCCTTAGTGTCCTGGTTTTGGTAACCTAGTTCCTCTGGTGAAAGCAGGGTGGTTAGAAGAAATGATCACTGGGTATGAGAGGAGGAATCATATGGGGGGAAGTATTTATGAAGAGGACTCAGTTTGTGAGGCTCAAAAAACATCAGTAGAAGCCAAGTAGGGACCTAGATTTCACTGGCAGTACTGACTGATTCTACCACTCAAGAGGTTAAAGTCACTCTTCCTTAGGTTGAGAACTTACACATATTTCTGCCTCTTTAAGTCTTTTTCTGCCCCTTTCTCCCATGAATATTTGTCATCTAGTATTATAATTAGCTTCTTATATTTCTGACTAGCCTGGTGTTTCTTAAAGGTAACTAGCCTCTACAAGGTTCTTGATGTGATTCAATGAATGAATATCAGACCTTGCTTCTATAGAAAGTAATGAAAGAAAATAATGATAACTTCCTCAGCATCAGGCATTATGGCAGGCACTGGCTAGGAAGGAAAAAAAAGACAATTAAGATTCCTTCTCTTATGGAGCTGTTTGTTGTTGAGTAGTCAGTGACAATTTTTATTTACTTATTTTTACCCTTTTTCCAGCTTTAAGGTATAATTGACAAACAAAAATTATATATATTTGTTGTATACAATGTGATGTTGTATACATTATAAATTGATTACCACAATCCAGATAATTAACATAACTGTCACCTCACTCAGAATTTTTATGTGTGAGGTGAGTACATTTAAGAACTACTCTTTTTGCAATTTTCAAGTATACCATACATTATAGCTATAGTCTACTATTAGCTATGGTCACCATGCTGTATAATAGATCTCCAGGATTTATTCCTCCTGCCTAATTAAAACTTTGTACCTTTCGAGCAACATCTTCCCATTTCCCCCCCTTTCCTACCCACCCCCATCCCCTGGCAACCAGCACACTCGCTTCTCTTGTGAATTTGAATCCTTTAGATTCCACATACAACTGAGACCATGCAGTATTTGCCCTTCTGTGCCTAGTTTATTTCACTTAACATAATGTCCTCCAGGATCATCTATGTTGTCACAGATGACAGGATTTCCTTCTTTTTATAAGGCTGAATAGTATTCCATTGTGTTCTTCATCCATTAATTAATTGATGGGCATGGATTATTCCACATCTTGGTATTGTGAATAATACTGCAATAAATGTGGGAGTCCAGATAGTCTTTGATCTACTGATCTCATTTCCTCTAGATATGTACCTAGAAATGGAATTACTGGATCATATGGTAGTTCTCTTTTTAATTTTGGGGGGAACTTCCATACTATTTTCATCATAGCTGTACTCGTGTACTCTCACTACAAGTGTGCAAGAGTTCTTTTTCTCCACATCCTTGCCAACATTGTCTTTTGTCTTTGTGGCAATAGCCATTCAGCTGGTGGGAGATGATATTCTTGTTTGGTTTGGTGTTTTGAGACAGAGTCTTGCTCTGTCACCCAGGCTGGAATGCAGTGGTGCAATTTCGGCTCTCTGCAACCTCAAGCTCCTGCATGGTGGCATATGCCTGTAGTCCTAATTACTTGGGAGGTTGAGGCATGAGACTCGCTTGAACATGGAAGGCGGAGGTTGCAGTGAGCTAAGATTGTACCACTGTACTCCAGCCTGGGCAATAAAATGAGACTCAGCCTAAAAAGAAAAAGAAAAAGAAAAAAACAGTCAAAACTACAATGAAATTTCCCCTCACAGGCTGGAAGCAGTAGCTCATGCTTGTAATCCCAGCATTTTGGGAGGCCAAGGAGGATGGATCACATGAGACCAGGAGTTCAAGACCAGCCTAGACAATGTGGCAAAACCTCATCTCTACTAATCTGCAAAAATTATCCAAGTGTGGTGGTGCAGGCCTGTAATCCCAGGTCTTTGAGAGGCTGAGGTATGAGAATTGCTTGAGCCTGGGAGCTTGAGGTTGCAGAGAGCTGAAATTGCACCACAATTTTTTAAAAGAGAGGATCGCAGGGAAGTATTACTTGTAATTAGAATATAATATGATGATTGCTATTATGAGGTTCTTTACAATGCTGAGCATATGATTAGCTTTACCGTAGGGATAATTAGGTGGATAAGATGAGATAAAATGATATGTTATATGAAAGCATGTTTAAAAGCATGGAGATGAAAATGTAAATGTGTATATGTCTTCAGAAGTATGATTTATAATTCACCATGGCTGCAATGAGACTACAATGTGAGACATATTTATTTAATGACATTTCTGACCCAGGATTATGATTCTGGGTCCAAATACCTCCAAATCCCCTAGCCTTTCCAAAGCTAGTGCAATACTGCAAGACGGCAAGATCCATGAGAGCAGGGAATGTGTCATTGACTGCGTATCCTAATGTCTCACAGCATGCTTAGTCACCGTAGTTCTAGAGTTATATTTCTGATTCTCTCTGAGCTGGTCTGTGAGAACCTTTCTGTGATTTTAGTCACTGTTCTATAATCAACTGTGTCCTGTGTGTATGAGATCACTTTTTTTTTTGAGACAGAGTCTTCCTCTATTGCCCAGGCTGGAGTACAATGGCACCATCGTGGCTCACTGCAACCTCCACCTCCAGGATTCAAGTGATTTTCCTGCCTCAGCCTCCCAAGCAGCGGGGACTATGGGTGTGTGCCACCATGCCGGACTAAGTTTTTGTGCTTTTAGTATAGACAGATTCACCAAGTTAGCCAGGATGGTCTCGATCTCCTGACCGCATGATCTGCCCACCTCGGCCTCCCAAATTGCTGGGATTACAGGCATGAGCCGCTGCACCCGGCTGAGAGACCAAGAGCACTCTTAACACAGGCGTACAAGCTGGAGAGTTTGAGAAAAAGAGGGATTTTAAAATATTTTTTCTTCATCTGGCATTGATTACTTCAGATATTCTGATTAGGATAAGTCAGGGACTATTCTCAAATATTAAGAATCTTTATCTTCAAGGAAATTGAATGTTGGTTAGAACTACAGGTTCAAGTCTAGGGAAAGCATCTTTCTTGTAAAATAGATACATTTCAAATAACAGGCTCTTTTTCCTGTAGGCAGAGAAAACCACCTTGTTTAAGTAAAGCAAATTGATTTCTTCAAGAAATGAAAAGACGTTTCTTTTTAAAACTATCTTTGATTTAGCGATGTAATACTTTAAACGTACTTCTGAATATGGATTACAGTCAAGTCAGTTGGAGTATCTATATTCAGTCTTAACGCTGGTTTAAACTTAGAGTCACAAATGTACTTTGTAGAATTCTGGCATGATGCACACTAGCATTATCATTTATTTTTTTCTCTTGGATATTCACATTAGTTAAGGGTAAATATTTCTTTAAAAATGTAATAGAGGAGACAGCAGTCATACAAATAAGTTATATAAAAACAATAAAAATAAATCATAAAACTTATAATACTTGGGAGAAACTATTATCATTTTGAGGCCAAACATCCCATTCTCATCTATTCTTTTATCAGCCTTGTTACCAGCATGTGCACTTACGTCCTCAAGACCTAGGTAACCTTTGTTTTTCTCATAAAATATAATAGACAAATAACTTGTATTTCAGGTTGACATTATTTCCCTGTAGAAAACTACATTTTTACTCAATCTCTAAATTTTGAGTCTGGATTGCTATAGTCACCATATTTCATATTTTAGAATCAAGACACTTATAGAATAAACCTAGGGAAGCTTTATGAAGCCTTTTAGATTTCAAGGCAAACAGCATTTCAAAGACAAACGACCTTTCTGGGGTTAAAACAACTTTTTAATATAAATGGACTTGATCTGGAAAAGGGAACAGTGCGTTGTCAACATCAAAAGAATGTGGCATTGCCTTTCCGGCACAAGGCCCGTTTAAAGACATTTCTTAAAGCAGGTCTCATTTATAATGAGGTTAAAAGTAGTTAGTGAGTTGTTAACGTGGGTTTTGCTGCATAGATATGAACATAATCAGAAATTCTAATCATAAGGGGCCAGGAGAACATTATAATTGCAGAAGAGGGAGGGACACCATGTGTCAAAGTCTCAGAAGGGAAATGGAGATTTATCACATCAGTGGGGAGGCAGGTGATAGATGAATGGGGTGATTTAGTGTCACTGCAGTGAATTTAGTGAGAAAGTGAAAGACAGCCTTTAGGGGGTGTCTAAGAAACAGTTTGGAATTTATGAACTAAAATATGTGTTATAATGTGATTTATCTCAGGAATCTTACTTCAATTATAGCCATAGTCTTATAGATGAGTCCAGACAATATTTTAATAAAAACCTTTTGGCCAGGCATGGTGGCTTAGCCTGTAATCCCAGCACTTTGGGAGGCGGAGGCAGGCGGATCACGAGCTCAAGAGATTGACCAGCCTGGCCAACATGGTGAAACCCCATCTCTACTAAAATTACAAAAACTAGCTGGACATGGTTGTGCATGCCTGTAGTCCTAGCTACTTGGGAGACTGAGGCAGGGGAATTGCTTGAACCCAGGAGGTGGAGGTTGCAGTGAGCCGAGATTGTGCCACTGCACTCCAGTCTGGTGACAGAGCGAGACTCCATCTCAAAAACAAACAAAAATACCAAAAAACAAAAAAAGAAACTTTTCAAGCCAATTGAATGTGCATTATCACCACGAACTTCTGCACAGCTGGGGGCATTCTAAATTTCAGATTTATGCCTGTGTGTTCCATGAAGGTAAAGATCTCATTACACATTAAGTTTTTCTTTCTGTTAACAGCAATATTTGTGAAATAACACACGAACAAATTTAGATTTGTTTTCTTTATTCCTGAACCTACATACCTCCATCTGTATCTAATTATGTGTTGCAAATGTTCAGAGGCAATCATGGTGAACAGCAAAAGCCCCACGGAGAAGACTAAGAAGCCTCTGTTTGCTGCTACCTTTTCTTGTATTTAAAAAACTTAAGTTTTGGGGCTGGGCGTGGTGGCTCATACCTGTAATCCCAGCACTTTGGGAGGCCAAGGTTGGCAGATCACCTGAGGTCAGGAATTCAAGACCAGCCTGGCCAAGATGGTGAAACCCCGTCTCTACTAAAAATACAAAAATATTAACCAGACACGGTGGCACACACCTGTAATCCCAGCTGCTCGGGAGGCTGAGACAGGAAAATCTCTTGAACCTGAGAGGCGGAGGTTGCAGTGAGCCAAGAATGCCCATTGTACTCCAGTCTGGATGGCTGAGTGAGATTCTGTCTCAAAAAAAAGAAAAAGAAAAAAACAGATTTGGAAGGGGAGCATATTGGATTGGCAAGAGATAAATCTGAAGGTCCTTCTTGTTCTAGCAGTTCATAAAATAAGAAAGCAACTATGACTCTATTTTATACCATTAGTGAAAAACAAGACTAAATATACAAAATAACAATAGCAACCAAACACCAAATCATACACATGTCAAAACATTAGCATATAATATAAATAAAATAGTAAATAGATTTACTGATTTTTGTTACATTTGTGTCATCATGCATGTATATTCTATATCTACATATCTGATATAAAAATTGCACTATGTCTCTACCTGCACTGGAACTATTTTATTAGGTCCCCATTAGGATGGTTATTGTCAAAAAAGAAGAATAAAACAAGTGTTGGTGAGGATGTGGAGAAACTGAAACCCTTGTGCATTGCTGGGGGTAATATAAAATGGTATAGCCACTGTGGAAAATGGATTGGCAATACCTAAAAAAGTGATATATAGAATTGCCACATGATCTAGCAATTCTACATCTCAGTGTATACTCAAAATAAATACAAGCAGAGATTCAAATAGTTATTTGTAGACCAAGATTCACAGCAGCATTATTCATAATAACTGAAATGTGGAAGCAACCCAAGTGTCCACTGAGAGATGAATGAAAAAACAAAATGTAATGTATATTCAGTGGAACAAAATGTGATGTATATACAATATCTAACCTTTAAAAGTAAGTAAAGTATGACAGATGCTATAAAATGGATGAACCTTGAAGACACACTAAGTAAAATAAGCCAGTCACAAAGGGACACTTACTATAATATTTCAGTTATATCAAGTACCTAGACTAATCAAATTCATAGAGACAGAATGCAGAATGTGGAATGCTTAAGGGAAGCGGAAGGAATGGGAAACTCTGTTTAATGAATAGAGTTTTCACAGGGGAAGATTAAAAAATTATAAAGTGGTCATGATTATACAACAATGTAAACATACTCATGTCACAGAACTGTGCACTTAAGTGATTAAAATAGTATAATGTTATGTTTACCACAATAAAATATTCTATTAACATAAAAATAATTAATATAGAAGTTCCAATTACACTTTGGAAACTGAGTCACTTTAGTTGGCTTCCTTTCCTGACCAGATTTTTAGGCAATTTACATTTTCACTTTTTCATTATAATGGAAGCCATTGGAAGAAACTAAGAGAAATAGTTGCTGAATAAGCAAAAGTAGCAAATGCTGTCTATACCATAGCTCCAAAGCAGGATGCAGAGTTGATGTAGCTGCAAAAGCTAAAAAATCAAGTCAGCAGGACAGAGTTCTGCCAATCAGAAGCAGAGGGCTTGTGGATTTTACGGAAGGATTGAGAGGGCTTTGGTGAAGAATGTGTTTTAGTTTTAGATTCTCTTTCTTCAACCATAAAATGGGAGACTCATCAGATACTATTTACAGTTTTTGAATCAATCATCATACAATCCCCATTAATTCATTTCAGCATTTTGATTCTTCCTCTAGATTGCAAGATCCTTTGGAATATAATTGATCCTATTTTTATTCCTAAATTCCTTGTCATTTATAGTAAAAATTTATTATTAATGAAAAAATGAAGGCAAACTCTGTAACACAGTGCTCATCTTATCAGAATGATAAGTAAATCAGGGAAACATTGATTTACTTATCAGCCAAACAATTGATGTCTTAATTGATAAGTTAAACTATCCAGTCAATTCAGGAAAAATATTCAAAGATTTTGTCAATGTACAAGTACAGAATAAAGTATCAGTTTTGGTGAATTGAACCTGCCACAAAATAACAATGCATAGAGTAAAATAAGATCATGAAAACATAATAGTCAACATTTTATTTAGCATTTGCTAAATGCCAGACTCTGTGTTAAAGCACTTTTTATGAATTATCTTATTTAAATTTCACAACAAATTTTGAGATATGTATTTTTATTTTAAAGGTGAAGTAATCCAAAGATATATAGTTAAATGTTTTTCCCGAGACCAAAATAACCATTAGATTAATAGTTTAGACCCAGGGAAGTGAATCCATTACCTATGGGGTTTTAAAAGCAATGTATGTTTCTTAACTGAGTGGCATAAGAAGCAGAAGACCAGGAAGTTCTGATTGCATACACATTGGGCCACTCCGCACATGTAACTTTTTAACTCAAAGATTTGTGCTAACTCTACAATGACTGTTCGCGAGAACCTTATTAGTGGTCTCAGATTTCACAGCTTTTTCTTTCTGTTTTAAAAAGTGAACATTTTAGTGGTTTTCAGTAGTGAAATAGCCATTTAAGATTTATTAAGAGCATCTGTAAGCCTGAGGCTTTTTGTGGAATGCTATGGGAACAGACACATATTTAAAATAAAAGTAACAGGCCTATCCCTGTAAAAGAGGAGCTAAAATATTGCTGCAGGAAAAATGTCTGGTTTTTGAAACAGATAGTTAAAACTTTTTCAATAAAATAAAATGATTTAACTTTTTAAAGTACACAATTTAGTTATTCATGCCAAAAAATTAAGTATACATGAGTTCTCATTCTAATTTGTCAGTTGAAAATATTTCTCCTTGCAAAGCACCCTTTACTGGGGCAGCCTTGTATGTAGCTTTTCAATATGCTAGACATATATGAGGTGTCTAATACCGCTGACCAGGTGTAAACTCATTGGTAATTACTGTCTAGCCTATTTAACTCATTTGGTTTCAGTATGCTACTAATGAGTTCTAGCTGATCATTCCTCCAAAGCTAAGGCTCTACACAACCAAAGCATAGCTGCATAGATACATTCTCCACATCTTTAACCCAGTTTAACTCTTATCCATATGTGTTATGTTGATTAGGGCAAGAAAATCTCCATTATGGAAACAAAATAAATTAAATAAAACAAATAAAAATCACCACCTCAACTCCCACCAAGCGACTCAAAATATAAACCCTGATTTACCAATACTATTTTTACTTTATTTCTACATTATTTGATAAAGCGATCAGTTTAATCATTATGTTCTATTTCTGAAGTTGTTTCATTGATGAATAACAAAAATGTAGGAAAACACCACCATGACTATACATCTCAATAATTCGTCATGAAGAAAGCACTCTCATTTAACCATCTCCAAGGTAAGCACGATAATTCTATCTAACATTATCGTCTGTTTTTTCTAGTGTTTGGCTCTATGAATAAGTGTACAGTCACATTTTTGTTGGTATATACTGGGAAATGGGAATTGCTGCATCACAGGGCAGGTTTAGATTCAGTTTTAAAACATAATAGCAAATCATATTGCAACATTGGTTATTTAATTTTACACTCCTACTTGTAGGGTAGGAGAGTTTTCATCACTCATATGCTTGCCAATCTTCTTATAAGTAACCAGGCTGAGTTTTATTATTGTATCAATATGACAAATACTTTCTTTTAATTTGGGACATTTCATACATTTACGTTCAATATTGTTACTGATATGTTACAAGTCTGTAATCTCACTCTTTGCTTCACATGTGATTCACCTAGCTTTTTCTCCAGTTAATGAATGTCAAATCATGTTTTGCTTCCTTGCCTTTGCCTTTCCATCTCCTATTCTATGTTCATGAAAGGTGCTGGGGTAAAAGCAGCCCCACATATAATTTTTTTTTTTAATTCAGCAACTCAGACTTTATTCCAGATCTTCTGCAAAAAATAATAATAATAATAATAATAATAATAAAATAAAAAACAACCCTGCATAACAATATCTCCAGTTTATTGTACACATTAAAATGTGAGGACGTATAATTTTTATAAGCATTTGGTGCCTTTTGTGTGCTAGGCATCTCATAAACCTTATCTCATTTTCTCTTCAAAAAATTTTACATGAGAGAGAGAGAGGATAGAAAAAGAAAAAAAGAGAGGGAAAGAAAAAGAAGTCAAGCCACATGGTCAAGATGTAGGAAGCTAAAGAAGGCATTATAACCCAGTTTATTTAATTCTAAACTCTGTGCAATTTTCAGAGCATCCCGTGGTCTTTTTGTTAGTAGATTGCTTATATCCACTTTTTAAATATAAAAAAGATACAAAATAATCATAAAGCTAATACATTTTATGATTTCAGTTAACAAATATTCATGAGAGAATCCTTTCTCCATTAATTGTTTTTGTCAAGTGTGTAAAAAAGCAGATGATTGTAAGTAGGTGGTCTTATTTCTGGGTTGTCTCTTCTATTCTGCTCCATTGGTCTATGTGTCTGTTCTTGTACCAATACCATACTGTTTTGATTATTTTAGTCCTGTAGCATAGTTTGAAATCAGGTAGTATGATGCCTCCAGCTTTGTTCTTTTTGCTTAGAATTGCCTTTGCCATTTGTGCTCTGTCTTGGTTCTATATAAATTTTAAAATAGTTATTGCTAGTTCTGTGAAGAGTATCATTAGTAGCTTAATATGAATAGAATTGAATCTATAAATTGCTTTGGGCAGTATGGCCATTTTAATATTGTTTCTTCCTATCCATCAACATGGAATGATTCTGCATTCGTTTGTGTCATTTCTGATTTCTTTCAGCAGTGGTTTGTAGTTTTCCTTGAAGAGGTCCTTCACTTTCCTTGTTAGCTGTATTCCTAGGTAGTTTATTCTTTTTGTGGCAGTTGTGAATGGGAGTACATTTGTGATTTGGCTCTTAGCTTGCCTGTTGTTGGTGTATAAGAAAATGCTAGTGATTTTTACACATTGATTTTGTATCCTGAGACTTTGTTGAAGTTGCTTATAAGCCTAAAAAGCTATTCGAGTGAGGTGATGGGTTTTCTAGATATAGAATTATGTCATCTTCAAACAAAGATATTTTACTTCCTCACTTCCTATTTGAATGCCCTTTATTTCTTTATCTTGCCTGATTGCCTTGGCCAGAACTTCCAATATTATTTTGAATAGGACTGGTGAGAGAGGACATCCTTGTCTTGTGCTGGTTTTCAAGGAGAATGCTTCCAGCTTTTGCCTATTCAGTATGATATTGGCTTTGGGTTTGTCCTATATGGCTTATTATTTTGAGATATGTTCTTTCAATACCTAGTTTATTGAGAGTTGTTAACATGAAGTGATGTTGAATTTTATCAAAGGTCTTTTCTGCATCTATTGAGATAATTATATGGTTTTTGTCTTTAGTTCTGTTTATATGATGAATCACATTTGTTGATTTGCATATTTTGAAGCAACATGGCATTCTGGGGATGAAGGCTACTTGATTGCAATGGATAAGCTTTTTGATGTGTTGCTGGATTTGGTTTGCCAGTATTTTGTTGAAGAATTTGCATTGATATTCATCAAGGATATTAATCTGAGGTTTTCTTTTTTTGTTGTATCTCTGCCAAATTTTAGTATCAGGATGATGCTGGCCTCATAGAATGAGTTAGGGAGGAGTCCCTCCTACTCAATATTTTGGAATAGTTTCACTAGGAATGATATCAGCTCTTCTTTGTACCTCTGGTTGAATTCAGCTGTGAATCTTTCTGATTCTAGGCTTCTTTTTGGTTGGTAGACTATTTTACTGCCTCAATTTAGAAACACATCACTGGTCTGTTTAGGCATTCAATTTCTTCCTGGTTCAGTCTTGGGAGGCTGTATGTGTCCAGAAATTTATCCATTTCTTCTAGGTTTTCTAGTTTATGTGTATAGAAGTGTTTATAATATTCTCTGATGGTTGTTTGTATTTCTCTGGGGTCAATGGTAATATCCCCTTATTATTTCTGATTGTGATTATTTGAAGCTTCTCTCATTTATTCTTTTATTAGTCTAGCCAGTGGTCTATATATTTTATTATTTTTTTCAAAAAACCAGCTCCTGGATTCATTAATCTTTTGAAGGGCTATTTGTGTACCTATTTTCCTTCAGTTCAATTCTGATTTTGGTTATTCCTTGTCTTCTGCTAGCTTTGGAGTTTTCTTGCTCTATATTCTCTAGACCTTTTAGTTGTAATGTTAGGTTGTCAAGTTGAGATCTTTCTAGCTTTTCAATGTGGGCATTTAGTGCAATAAACTCCCTCTTAACACTTTGTTAGTTGTGTTCCAGAGATTGTGGTACATTGTCTCTTTGTTCACATTAGTTTCAAAGAACTTCTTTTTTTTTTTTTTTTTTTTTCAGAAAGGTGATTTTATTTAGGTAGAGAGAAGAGAAGGAAAGGAGAAGAAGAGAAAGGCTTCCACAAAGAGTGTGGAAGGGGATTCCATAGGGGAAATCCCAGAGGGAATTCATCACTGTGTGGGAGGGGATTCAGAGAACTCCCTGATTCTGCATTAATTTCTTTATTTGCCCAAAAGTCATTCAGGAACAGGTTGTTTCATTTCCATGTCATTCTGACATTTTGAGTGAATTTCTTAATCTTGAGTTCTAATTTGATTGTGCTGTGGTTCAAGAGGCTGTTTATTATTTCAGATCTTTTGCATTTGCTGAGGAATGTTTTACTTCCGATTCTGTGATCAAATTTAGAGTAACTGCTATGTGGCGATGAGAAGGATGTATATTCTGTTGTTTTAATGTGAACATTTCTGTAGATAGCTATCAGGTACACTTGATCCAGAGCCAAGTTCAGGTCCTGAATGTATTTGCTAATTTTCTGTCTTGATGATCTGTCTAAAATTGTCAGTGGGGTTTTAAAGTCTCTGATACGGTTTGACTGTTTCCCCATCCAAATCTCATCTTGAATTGTAATCTCCACGTGTTAAGGGAGGGACTTGGTGAGTGGTAACTTGATCATGAAAGCAGTTTCCCCCATGCTTTCTCATGATAATGTGGGAGTTCACATCAGATCTGACAGTTTTAAAAGTGACAGTTTCCCTGTTGTGCTCTCTCCTGCCATCGTATAAAACATAAAGCGTGCCTTGCTTACCATTTACCTTCTGACATGATTGTAATTTTCCTGAGGCCTCCCCAGCCATGTGGAACTGTGAGTCAATTAAACCTCCTTTCTTTATAAGTTACTCAGTCTCATGTAGTATCTTTATAGCAGTGAATAATGAACTTATACAGACAATTGGTACCAATATAGTTGAGCACTGCTATAATGATAACCTGAAAATGTGGAAGCAACTTTGAAACTGGATAACAGTCAGTGGTTGTAACAGTCTGGAGAGCTCAGAAGAGGACAGGAAGATGAAGGAAAGTTTGGAACTTCCAGAGCCTTGTTGAATGGTTTTGACCAAAATACTGATAGTGATATGGACAATGAAGTCCAGGCTGAGGTGGTCTCAGATGGAGATGAGGGACGCACTGGTAACTGGAACAATGGTCACTGTTGCTATGCTTTAGCAAAGAAATTGGTGGCATTTTGCCCCTTTCCTAGAGATCTGCTGAATTTTGAACTTGAGAGAGATGGTTTAAAAATTGGAACTTATGTTTAAAAGCAAGCACATCATTAAAGTTTGGAATATTTGCAGCTTGACTATGTGATCAAAAAGAAAAACCCATTTTCTAGGGAGAAATTCAAGCTGGTTGCAGAAATTTGCACAAGCAATCGGGAGCCAAATGTTAATAGCTTGGACCATTGCTTCAGAGAGTGTAGGCCCCAAGCCTTGGTGGCTTCCACATGGTGTTGGATCTGCAGGTGTGCAGAAGACAATAATTGAGTTTTGGGAACCCTTTGCCTAGGGTTCCTCTAGGATGTATGGAAATGCCTGGGTGTCCAGGCAGAAATCTGCTTCAGGGGCAGAGCCCTCTTGAAGAACCTCTGCTAGGACAGTGTGGAAGAAAAATGTGGGGTTGGAATCCCCACATAAAGTCCCCACTGGGGCACTGCCTAGTGGAGCTGTGAGAAGAGAGCCACTATCCTCCAGACACCAGAATGGTAGGTCCACTAATAGCTTTCATTGTGCACCTGGAAAAGCCACAGGCACTCAACTTCAGCACATTGAAGCAGACGTAGAATCTGTGCTCCATAAAGCCACAGGGACAGAGCTGCCCAAGGCTGTGGAAAGCCTACCCACTTGCATCAGTGTGCCCTGGATGTCAGACATGGAGTCAAAGGAGATTTTGAAGCTTTAAGATTTAATGACTGCCCAGAAGGATTTCAGACTTGCGTGGGGCCTGTGGCCCTTTATTTTGGTCAATTTCTCCCATTTGGAATGGAAATGTTTACCCAATGCCTATACCCCTATTATATCTTGGAAGGAACTAACTTGCTTTTGATTTTACAGGCTCACAGGCAGAAGGGACTTGTCTCAGATGAGACTTTGGACTTGGACTTTTGAGTTAATGATGGAATGAGTTAAGACTTTTGGGAAATGTTGAGAAGGCATTGTTGATTTTGAAATGTGAAAAGGACATGAGATTTAGGAGAAGGCAGGGGCAGAATGATATGGTTTGGCTCTGTGTCCCCACCCAAATATCATCTCAAATTCTAATTACCACATGTTGACAGAGGGACCTGGATTGGATGATGGGGACAGTATTCCTCATGATGTTCTCATGATGCTGAGGGTGTTCTTAGAAAATCTGGTTGTTCAATAAATGTCTGGCATTTCCCCTGCCCTCTCTGTCTCTCCTGTCACTATTGAAAATATGCCTTACTTTCCCTTTGCCTTCTTCCATGATTGTAAGTTTCTTGAGGCCTTGCCAGTCAAGTGAAACTGTGAGTCAATTAAACCTCCTTTCTTTATAAATTACCCAGTCTCAGGTAGTATCTTTATAGCAGCGTGAAAACCAGCTAATACAGTCTCCCACTATTATCATGTGGAAGTCTTTATCCAGCTTGCCACTCTATATCTTTTAATTGGGGCATTTAGCCCATTCACATTTAATATTAGTATTTCTATGTGTGGATTTGATCCTGTCATTATAATGCTAGCTGGTTATTTAGCAGACTAGTTTATGTGATGCTTCATAGTATCACTGGTCTGTGTTCCTCAGTGTGTTTTTGCAGTTGCTGTTAATAGTTTTTCCTTTCTATGTGTAATGCTTCCTTCAGGAACTCTTGTAAGGCAGGGCCGGTTGTAACAAATTTCCTCAGCATTTTCTTGAGGATCTTATTTCTCCTTTGCTTATGAAGCTTAGTTTGTCTGGATATGAAACTCTGAGTTGGAATTTTTTTTAAAGAACGTTGAATTTTGGACCCCAGTGTCTTCTGACTTACAGGGTTTCTGCCAACAGTTTCCTTTTTTTAGAGGTGGTGGTTCCTTTGTTTCAGTGTCACTCCTGGGTGGACAGACGCCCTACCCTGCTTTTCTCTGTTCTACATGGATCAAGTTGTTTCCCTAATCAGTTCCAGTGTTCGTACCTGGATATTTCAGTTAAGTGTGCTGTATTTACCTGTCCCTTTTATTCCTCTTCATGAGTGTCACATAAGATAGCTGCTTCTAATCAGCTTTCTTGGCCCTGACCCTTCTTTCCTTCTTTTAAGAAATTATAATTAAAAAAGCTAACAAATCATAAATACTTATTTTAAATTCCTTCTTTGATTAAAAAACTTTTAATATAAAACTAAGGATTTCTTTTTTTTTTTTTTTTTTTTTTTTTTTTTTTTTTTTTTTTTTTTTTTTTTTTTTTTTTTTTTTTTTTTTTTTTTTTTTGAGACAGAGTCTTGCACTGTGTCCCAGGCTGGAGTGCAGTGCCACAATCTCAACTCACTGTAACTTCTGCCTCCTGGGCTCGGTTCAAGCAATTCTCCTGACTCAACCTCCCAAATAGCTGGGATTACAGGTGCCTGACACCATGCCCAGCTATTTTTTTTTGTATTTTTTTTAGAAACAGGGTTTTACCATGTTTGCCAGGCTGGTTTTGAACTCCTGACCTTGTGATTTGCCTACCATGGCCTCCCAAAAAGCTAAGGATTTCTAATACAAAACTAAGGAGATTTCAGGAAATCTAACCATTTTTATAAGTAATACTGACTTTATTTCTTAGAATATTTAAGTTTCTTTCACCATGAAAAATGTTAATAAAAATCAAATTATTTACTTTTCTTGGAATATATGATGTTGCAAAGTCCAGTATCTGAACACTGTCAACATTAGCCAGAATGGTCTGATTGATTTTAAATCTTTCAAAATACAATTAATGTTGAAAACTACCTTTTTCACATTAGATCACATTAGCATTACACCAACGCATAGTCCCTTTTTTTAGTACTTCAAATAATTATTTAAAAATCAGTCAATTCCAACACTACTATTTGTTTGCTATGTTGTAAACCTTAGTATTGCCCAGATTTAATACAACATTTGACAGTGAAACAGTTGACTACCATTATAAACTTGATGTGAAATATTTCGAATTTTGTTTTTCATTTTGAGTGCAGGTACCCATAGGGTATTGAAAGTTGCCAGGATGTTCTCCCTGCTCTAAGATCCAGGAAAGTAACACATAAATACAGGACAAGGAGATGCTTCAACATCAGAAATGCATGGGAGTGGTTTATGTTCTTCCCCGGGCTGATTCTGAGCAGTTCTTTGAGGACTGCATTGTTTCTTCCTACCTTCTACTCCCCTTTGTATCTGGCACATCAGTTTGCCCTTAGGTCCTTATACTGAGTTTCTTTCCCTCAAGATTCCTTTTGCTGAAATTGTTACTGATTGTAGTAAACATCCAGATGAGTTGGGCTGTGCTTTTCCACTTGAAAGTGTTTTCAGGTCAATGCCTTTCCTGTGATTTTTTTTTTTTTAATGCAACCCTAATTTTACTACGGTGTTTAATGAACTTGTGCTAAGTATCAAAAAGCTATGCCGAAATTTAAGGTTGGACGTGAGTTGTTCATATTTAGGGATTTAGGGATGACAGACATGAGTTCGGCCCTTCCACAGAAGGACAGTCATGCACAGTAGAAAATATAAAAACAGAAAGAAAAATAATTACTTTGTGCCTATTTTTGCTAGCTACTGTGCATACATCATTTTATTTTACACAAAACCCTCAAGGTAGTTACCATCACCTCTATTTTATGGATGAGTAAGTGGGCATTACAGAGGGCAAGCGTCATAATGCATAGCACATGGTAAATTATGAGGACTTACCTCATATGGGTAAGTGGATCACAAGCTGAGGATTATAGGATCAAAACCAGGTTAGCCTCATGCCAAAGCCCCTGTTCTTTTCACACAAACATCTCACCTTGCCAGACTTGTAACTATTGGTGATGTTTATGAATATACAGACAAATAGTAGAGTAAATCTATGCAAGTAATTTTTTCTAACTTGTTTTTCTCCATGCATGGGAAGCAGGATGGCCTAATGGTAGATAAATGAAATTTTGGTGGTCAAGCAAGCACCAATTTCATTTTTGACTCTAGTATCTATTGATTACTTTTCCTCTACTATACATTAGAATATTAAACTGAGCTAGCTTCTTTGAGGCTCTGTTTTATCATATGTAAAATGAGAATAATAATGGCACCTAGATTGTAAGGTTGTTGATAATGAAAATTAAATGGTTAACAGTATATAGTAAGTAGTAAGCTTGCAAATATATTAACTGTAGGTCTTAGTACCTATTGTGAACTTTAACTATTTAAAAACCACTAAAACCATCTGCTTATTATTAGCAAAAAATTAAAAAGTAAGTCATAATTTATCACCATGGTGTGTCTAAACAGCATATTGTGATGATTTGGCAATCATCCATAAATGCATTTATCATCATTTAAAAAATAATTGAGGCTGAGTGCAGTGGCTCATGCCTGTAGTCCCAGCATTTTGGGAGGCTGAGGTGGGAAGATTGCTTGAAGCCAGGAGTTTGAGACCATCCTGGACAACACAACAAGACCCTGTCTCTACAAAAATTTTAAAAATTACCAGGAGTGGTGGGGCGTGCCTATGACTACTCAGGAGGCTAAGGCAGGAGTTTGAGGCTGCAGTGAGCTATGATCACACCACTGCACTCTAGCCTAGGCAAAAAAGTAAAGCTCTATCTCATAAAAATATAAAACAGTCTTTAAATTGGAAATAAAAGTATCAGTACAAGCACAATTGCAGTCATTTATTATTAATGAGCTTTAGACTGACAAACTAAGGACTCAAAATGTCTGTTTCCTTACATCTTTGCTTAAATCTTCTTGATTCTAATAAGGGTTACAAATTGTGAGTATTAATTGCAAAATCATTTTGAATAAAATCCAGGTACTTGCGTAAGATTTTGACTGACTTGTAATTGTTTGGTTTGGAATGTTCTATGACGTAGTCATGTGGGAGGAACCACATAACACAATAGCTATAGAAATGAATTATGAATAAATAACTGTTGATATATGGAACAAAGGAACTCATCAAGTTTAGAATTTTATTTCAGCTCAGTAGTGATACAGTTTCAAACTGGTATGATTGACTGAGATTGACTTTACTCATTGTCACGACCACAGTTTCAAGGACTCATAGTTGTTTTCAGTCCACTCAGCACCTTACAAAAGGGACAATTTTCTTATCATTGATTTTCATTTCTTTCTATTTCTTTTTCTTTGGCATGCTCTGCATAGGGACCTTCAGAATGTGTCACCTTCTCAATCTTACTTGGGTCACAAGCTGGAGTAGGAAGGGATATCACATTACTTCTAGCCTGTAGAAAAGAAAGATTTCCAAATATCTGGAAGAAATTGGGAGCCTAGTGGGTCCAATTTAGCTTCACAATAAAAATATACCAATTTTAAAGATCAAAAGGTATGGGTATATATGTGTGCTTTTTAAGTGAACCATGGATAAGTAGTTATTACACGAATTCAAAATTTGGAATTAAGTATGGAAGTAGAAATTTCTTTGAATGTGTGTGTGTTTGCAGGTATATGACATAAAATAGATGTGTGTGTATTTACAAGGCACTTTAATTTATATTTTTTAATATACAGTTTTAACAAATTTACCTAAAATCTCTTAAATCTGTACTTTCTTCACAGAAGAAGATATAAAGTTATGTGAAGGAATATGACCCAGTTTTTCAAATTAGCATTCATGAAGTTTGGCGGCTAAGTCCTAGCAGAACATATTGAAAATGTAGCTCTAATTGTTTACAACCTTTTCTAGTCCTGTGTTTTTTAATATCAGCATTTAGAAAGCCCTCAAGGATGCATTTATCTGCATTAAGAGGACCTCCAATCACATGGTTAGGTGACTGTCTTCTTTTGTTCTGAAGATTTACTGTCACAGAAGCAAGTTTATATTTTATTGCTTACCTAAGTGATAAAATTAATGCATGCTCATTTTTTAAAAGTCAAAAACACTGAAGGATATAAAGAAGACAAAAATTCACACATTGTCCAACTAATCCAAGCAAAATCACAATTAATATTTTGGTGAATATTAAATCCATTTATGTTTAAATTATTAAAATTGAAATTTGCATCAATTTTGCATACAGGCTTTTAAATTTTAATATTATGCCATAATCCTTTTTCAATATTATTATACAGGATGTATAAATATCACTGTAGCATTCAGGGCTGAATCAGAGAAGAAGAATCATATATATACATATGCACACACGTACAGCTGGTTCTTTATATGATATATATTTATATATCATATATATTGTATCATATACTAATTATATATAAACCATATATTTACATTATATATATAAACCATGTATACTATAGTTCAACCATATTGTATGTATCTTATATTTTGAGAAGCCAGTTACAAGGATGTGATTTTATGCAATTGAGAAAGCAGGATAAACAGTCTATATGAAGCTATTGCTCAGTGTCTTATGCAAGAAGCTGAAGTCAGCTGGACAAGTAGTTGAGAAGGAAGGATAGTAGTAAATTACAGATGGGGTAAGGGTAATCTGGAACCTAATCTTAAAAGATGATTTGGGACGTATGAGGCAGGACTGGAACACACACTCGTTTCTCATGGCCTCCAAGCCTCCAACTTAGATAGGACGGATGACCAGGAAAGAGAAGTTGACATCCACCTCAAGCAAAACACCTATCTGGCCCAGGAGGTGAAGAAGCTGATGAAAGGAAACTACCAGGCACTGTAGGAGCTAAGGCTTCACTGCTGATTCAGGCCAACACAGGAAACCAGCAGACCAAGGAGGAGGAGCAGGAGCTAGGACAGATGCAGCACTCTGCTCCGTCCTTCCTCTGGAAGAAAGAATATGCCTGCCATGACTTCACTTTACTTTTCAGATCTCAGTCTCATGTAAAATGTCTTTTTCTGGCACTCTAACTTAAAAGTGTGCAGGGTAAGGAATTCTGGGAAATACAAATGCTGCCTAAGTGGACACAGTTCACAATGATTATCCTTATTTTAAGGCCCAGGAACTGTTTCACAAAGTGCACATACTGTACTCAGCATCTCTGTACTCAATTATTAAATATATGGAAACACCGAGATGTCTCATAGTATTTATATGTACTCTGTTATTTTGCGCATTGTCTCTGAGGATCGTGGTTCTTGGCATTTGTTGACTGATTCTCCTGCTTTTTAACCTACTTAACTCTACCTTTCTTTAGGTCTCAGCTTAAGTGTGAAGGCTGAGGAGAAATCTATCCTGATTCTGTAAAGTTGGTTTGTGATTCTCCACAGTGTTCCCGAAGCATTCTGTATACAGCATCCTTACTTTTCAGTGTAGTTTCCTAAGTACCTGTCTGTGCCTTTTACTACACTCTAAATAACTTGACGGCAAAGTATCTTGCTTATTGTTAAATCTCAAGTTCTTAGGAATGTTCTTGGCACATAGTAGCTTAGCAATTAATGTTTTATGAATTAATGAAATTATACCATTAGTCAACCAAGAAAGTACACTATTTTCCTTTTTGTTACTTTCCCTACTTGAAAAATATGCTCTAATTTTAGTTACCTGAATTTTTCTCAGAAAAATGGAATGAAAACTGCTTTCCCATGGACTCCTAGGGTATTTTTTCAGTACCAGTGCATGAAAATTACTTAAAATGTTTCCCACTAGCATTGCATGATGGGTTAATATCCTTGAAATCAAAGACTTTCATCATAACATAACAATTGTTTTGAAATTTTCTGTTTGGGATTGACTATTAAAATTAACAAGCAATTGTTATATACTATGCTTCTGCTAAGACTCCAGATGACTTTAGATAATTCATTGCTATTTTTTTGGCAAATAGTAATATAAAAATATTAACATTGATATTCATGTCATTGTTCCTGATTCATCCATTACTCAAAATGCTTTTACAAAGAATAGTTTCAACCTAAAGGAGGAAAGGGAAGTTATGAATAAATAGAGGAAAATTTGATCTTGTCTGATTATTTCACTTTATGTTTCTACTACTTACTTTTATAGTATTATTTATATTTAAAATGTTCATTATTGTGCTATTCTACACATATGAATTGTTGAATCCCTAGGTATGTGAGTGAGTTGGTAGTGATGGGAAGATAGCAGGCTCTTTTCCAAAATTTGTTATATGGTTATATGTATCAAATTGCTTTCTGATGATGGCTTCTTTCTGTATATTTTTAGTTTTATTTTCCACCAAAACCAGTAAGTTCTAAAATAGTTAAATATTAAATAGATTTCACATATATTTTTATACCTTTTTTGTTACCAGTAACTCATTCTTTTCATTATCCCAAATATTAATTCTATTCCTAGTTTCTTTTCTATGATGATACATTTGGTCCTGGTGAAATCATCTTTTTAACAAGTGAGATAATCTGGTTTGATTTGTCATTTAAAATAAAAACCAAAAAGTGAGATCATTGGGCTTTAATATTAAGTTCTCTTTCATTTGCAAACAATCAAAACTGAATCTCTCAAAACAAAGTAGAAAACTCAAATATCACTGAAGAAACTTTGATGTATCAGTTACAAACAAAAGCATTTTCAATAGTCTAGCTAGTAAAAGATAGATTAATCACTTTACTTTGTCATTGGATAATTTTAGATTTGGTGGTCTGTAAAGTTTTGAGACAAATTGCTATAATTCCATGTATTCTCTTCTTTTAGATTTGTTCCTGCCATTGAGATGCACTGTGTTCTCTATCTCTGATGGTTAGACTCCAACATAACTTATCTCTGTCAAACCAGCTACCCTGAGATGGCAGCCAAGAAATCACTATACACCAGTGATGATGAGGTAAGACACAGCAGAAAGTATTGGTTGCAGCTGAAGGTATCTATAGGATTGTATCACTTTCTTTCTCCAACTTTGGATTTTTGTTATTTAAGAAACAATTCGCAGTGAATGCCTAGACTATTAACCTTGACTAAACAACCCAGCTTACTCAATTATTGAATAGTACATGGAAATTTCTAATAGTATTCATTCATACTGTATTATTCTGTTGATTGGAATTAAGAGAAAAATGATATGAAAGAATATTGCTTCTTGGATTTCAGAGCTTCAAAACCTTTCCTGTGTCCTCTTGGTGTTTCTTTGATGCATCTGTGCTTAAACTTATTTCTTTAATTTGTTTCCATTGGTTTAAGAAAGATTACGATTCAATGGACTAAATTTTTTCTTCTGGCATGGTTTTGCATTTCTTTCTTTATAGAGTTAGGGGAAGCTTACCTGTTATATTCATTTCATTTCATTGTATGGATCACCTTTTGTCTGTCTGGTACCTGAGATGAGTGATCTTTAACAAAAGCAAAACGACCAATTTGCAGTGGATAAAGAGTAGGGAGGAACAGATTATGACGGCTGATGGTTGCTGCTATTCAGAGTCAGGCACTTTCATCTCTGGATCCATATCTTATTTATTTTTTCACCTCCAACACATAGGGCAATGCTGAGAACACAGAAGATAATCAATAGCTTTTCAAATAAAAGAAAGAGCAGTAGTGCCTGAAAGAGAAATAGACATTACATTAGAAACAACCTTGCAGCTGATATTTCTGGGATGTTGGTACCCTATATGAGCTGGGAGACAGGTGACAGATGATGTTTACTACACTCAGTGTCACCCTTCCTGCCCGGCAAAGGTGGAAACAGCAGGGACACTATGAGCTCCCTGATACTTCCTCATGTGTCTAAATGGTTCTATAGCTCATCTTGCTTTTTCTTACTCCTCTTACAAAAAGCATAATGTACATTTTCTCAAGGTCTCATTAAGCATCTTTTAACTTTGGTGATTCTTCTCAGAATTAATGGTATAAGATCAGGGCCACGTATCTTTCTGTTTTCTTTAAATGCTGCTCATCTGTATACTGGAGGCAAGAAGGGACCTTAGCTGATTGGTAGAGACAAGGAGAAAAGAGAGAATTGGACATGACCACACGTGAACCTACTAAGCTCTTGCTCTATCTCTTAATCAATTCATGAGAAACAGGAGAAAAGAAGGTACTACCATTTAGGTATTTGATAAATTTAAAACAAATGCAAGTACTGTTGTTCTCAATAGTAAAAGTTATTTCCAAAGACAAATTGAATGTAATGTTTTGTTTAAATTCTAAATCATTCCAAAAAGGAGTTGAATTTGGAGTGCCTATGTATATATAATACAACAATATAAATGTACAATGAGTGGTAAACTAAAAGAAAATTGACAATGAAGTTTGAAAAGTAAGGTGTAATCTAGAGTAAGGACAGTCCCCGTGTGAAGAATAGGACCACACAATAAGGTTTTCTATGGAATTGCTGAAGTTGATCAACAAAGTAGTCAGGGTTGCCCAGAGAAACAGAACCAATTATAGATGTATGAAGAAGTTCATGGACTCATGTGATGATGAAGGCTAGAAATTCCATAATTGGCAGTCTGCAAGATGGAGGCCCAGGAAACCTGGTGGTGTTATTTAAAAACTTCAGAGCCAGTGAGCCGATGGTATAATTTCAGTCCAAGTTTGGAGGACCAAAAACAAGAGAAGGCTGACGTCCCAGCTCACGCAGTCAGAGTCATCGAATCCTCCTTTTCTCCACCTTTTTCAGGCCTTTAATAGACTGAAAAATACTTGCCTACATTGGGAAAGGCAATCCACTTACCCTATCTACCAATGCAAATGTTCATTTCTTCTGGCAAAACCCTCATAGACATACCCAGAAAGAATGTTTAATCAGATACATGGGCATCCCATGATCTAGTCAAATTGATGCATAAAATTAACTATCATTATCTCTCATCTTCCTAGTGGTCAAGACTCCATAAGATGAATGTAATAGATTACCAAGGAGACATATTACTTTTCTGTCATTGAAATTTGTAAGACATTTCTTCTGTGACTGCTTATAAAGGAGAGATAGTACACTGCACTTAGTATTTACAAAATAAATATAAGAGTAAGTTTCAAATAACTGCCCCTGCATGAAGGCCAATGTCATGAGGTCAGAGTATAGTTCAGTTGAGGCAATTCAATGAGAGACTGAAGAAAACTTATCCCCGTACACAGTTTTCAATATTTGGATTGATGCAATAATAAATTGAGTCTGTAGATCAATATTTTTCAATATTTAGTGTGGCATTCCATAACTGTAGACAATTGATTAATAATATTTAAAATCAAAAACTAGTTCTATACTTACATAGTCAATTGATTTTTAATAAAAATATTATTGTGGAATGAAAACTATTTCAACTACTGGATACTCATGGGGAAAATGAACCTCAACCACTATCTCACATCATACACATAAATTAATTTGGGATGGGTCATAGACTTAAACATAAAAGCTATAAGAATAATGTTTCTACCAGAAATACATTAAAACATATTCACAACCTAGGGGTAGATGTAGCTTTTTACGCTCTTGTTTTCTCTTTTGACACTCAGCATATGTACTGGAGATGTTTTATGTTTTATCTAAGCAATCAGCATAAACGAAAAACTATAAATTCAACAACCCAAAACTTTTGTTCGTTAAAAAAGGCACCATTGTAAAAAGCATAGGCAGGCCACAGGCTGCAAGACTATATTTGCCAAACACATAAGACTGCAGTTTTCTATTTGACTTTCAGCTTTTTAGTTGCACAGACTGAGGAAAGCCCTCACTCAAGTGAAAAGCAAATAAATGTGTTATCAGCCAGGGCAATTTTCCTCTTTCAAGGGTGACTCCCTTCAAGTGTCTGCCTGCTTTAGTAGGCCCTGCTATAGTGGATTCAAATAGTTATTTTAAATTTAAAGGGCAGAAGCTTATAATTGTTATTTGCTAGAGGGCCAATCCAACCAAGCTACTCCACAATTTCTTAAGGTGAATCTTATAAACTCTAAAGTTTAAGAAGCACTGCTAAATTGGGGCGCTGATTTTGTAAAGTCAGTAATTCTTTTCAGTCAATAATATTTTAAGATTTTATTTAGTAAATGAATGTATAAGGTGGTCAAAACAGTATGGAAAAAAGCACTAATTCTTCATCTTTGAAGGTGATTAATGTTCAAAGGTCAAACAGTATTTCTTTAAAATATAATTAATTTGGTATGCAGTAAAAAAAAAAAATAGAGATATTAACATGATTGTAATATCCATCCCAGAATCCAAAATTGACCTCTAAATCCTTTGTATAATCCTAGGGCTGCCATATGAAGAATAATTATAGAATTTGACAGAGAAAGGGTAAAATATGACCTCAGCTCCACTTCTTAATCCTAGGTTGTCTGAGGTGAATTTTGTAGTCTCCGTGACCTACCGTAGAGGTCATAATTTTATTGGGCTGAGAAGATACTGTGAAAAGCAAATGAAGTAATAGTTGTAGGAGTACTTTGTACTTAAATAGTGATATAAAATGGTAATTATTATTATTTTCATGGTTGTACCTAGAAATTATTCATTTGTAATCTGTTAAATTTCTTTTTTGTTTGTTTGTTTAAAATTTTATTGCATTTTAGGTTTTAGGGTACATGTGAAGAACATGCAAGATTGCTGCATAGGTACACACGTGGCAGTGTGATTTGCTGCCTTCCTCCCCTTCACCTATATCTGGCATTTCTCTCCATGCTATCTCTCCCCAACTCCCCACCCCCCACTGTCCCTCCCCTATTTCCCCCC